>JAJOZX010001045.1:0-90000 GCA_023014485.1 Bathynomus jamesi
TTTAAAATATATATATATATTATAATATATATATATATATATATATGTTTTATATAATATTATATATTTTATATACATATATATATTATATTTTATATACATATATATATATATATATTTTATATATGTAACCCCTCCGTCTATGGCCCTGGGGTGGTTCGGATCCGACGGGGGTTCTGGTTAGGAGGCAAGCAACGGATGTGACTTGAAGTGGTTTTCTTCTATGTTACTCTCCGAGTTTCTTCTATAGTGGCTCGGAGGACTCTGGTAGATTTGCAATCTAAATGCTGAAGGTTCCGGATTCTTCTTATAGCGTATCCGGAAAGTTTTTTCTGAAGAGAGCAAGGCTCGAAGGGGACAATAAAAAGTTTCTTCAACTGTAACTTTACTGCAAAAGATACAGGTAGTGCTCAGCCTCTGAATTAGCTTGAATGACAATGGAATAATTTTAATGGGTTTATATACCCAAAACTGGTATTATTATTATTAAATGCTAAGGCTGTATTATTTTGCACATATTTAAAATAAGTAAATTTTTAGCTGTGGTAAGGCTGAACGAGTAAACAAAATATTTGAAGACGAAACCATATTTTTATCTTAAACCGCGACTTTTCAGATCTGATGTTATCATGATCTGCCAAGTTAACTAAAAGTGGAAATCGGACTATGAATCTTTACACTAAAATATGCATATGTGTGAAATTTTAAGGTTTAAGATGTACAATTTTAATGCTTAGGCAAGACATGATCTCATTGTTTATAACGAAAGAGTGTATACAAAATGTGAACATTGCAAAGCTTAAACAGGATTCCTTATTAAGCGAAATCTAAAAACATGATTACGAGATTTTAAAAAACAACAGGTCACCAATTATTTAGCAAAGTAGAAAGCACATCAAAAATTTTATCCAAACTCGCGTTGGGCGATTTTGGTCCTTATGTAAAAATGAATACACACGTACATACATATGAGTATAGGCATTATATAAATACATGAACCATATAACACACGAATTTTTAAAATGGATACTTTTTCTTACAATGGATACAGAGACTATATAAATGAATACAAGAATTACATGAAGGATAAGATAATATAGGAATTATTATGGTCATTTTTATATATAAAATATATAGATTTTTTTTTATATATAAAATATATAGATTTTTTTTTATATATAAAATATATAGATTTTTGTTATATATAAAATATATAGATTTTTTTTTATATATAGAATATATAGATTTTTTTTTATATATAAAATAGATTTTTTTTTATATATAAAATATATAGATTTTTTTTTATATATAAAATATATAGATTTTTTATATTATATATAAAATATTTTTTTTTTTATATATATATATATAATAATATTTATTTTTTTTTTAATTATATATTTAATTTTTTTTTATATTATATATATATTTTTTTTTATATATATATATTTTTTTTATATATATATTTTTTATATATATATTTTATATATATATATTATATATAATATATATATATAATGTTATAATGTTTCAGACCAACAAAGACCCTAGGATCCACTCATGGCTGGTCTACCTAACTGTGTTCGTAATTGTGTATGTCCTCCGTGGTGGCGGGGGGACCTACAATTTTACGTGGGTTCCGAACCACAAGAACATAAGAAATTTATGTAACAACTTCCTGTACACTGTGTACATTGGCAACGACCAATTTAGCAAAACTAATTAATTATCGATTTAAAACTAAAGATGGAATCTCTGGATCCAGAGGATCACGTCATAATAGACTACTATCCACAAATATGTTACACTCTATATCTATTTATAACCGACATGCAAATATATCAGATCCAGAGAATCCAGTCAATTTCATTCGGTATCCATCAATACTAGTACCTTGTCACGAAAAATAAGTCACGGTCCATATCGATTGTGGACCAAGTCAAAATTTACAACCATATACATTACAAAATATACACTTAGGAGGAAAAGTGTAGGTGTGGCTGTAAAGACTGTAGCAATGTAGAAATGTGTGTGCACCCATCTTGGGTCTCCCATTAAAAGGTGTTTGTAGGGCAAGTGAAGATCATGAGTTTTTCAATACCTCACAGTACTATGGGGGGCACCGCTCAGCAGAGGAATCTCTTTAAATGGGGTGTGTAAGGACAGAGAGTATCCCCTAACCCAAGACGCTGCCTCCCTATATCCCACAACAGTTGTGTTGAGCTGTGGGATCTATCCCCACAAAGCCTTAATTTTACTACCTTAAACTATACCCAATCTATCAACATATGCGTCTAATCGATTTTTAAACATGTTTATAGACGTGCTACTAATTACTTCTACCGGCAAACTATTTCAGCTATTTACTATTCTATGCGTAAAAAAAGTTTTTGGCAACTGCTGTCTCGAACCTCCTACTTGTCAACTTACACCCGTTATTTCTAGTCCTATTATATTGAGAAATTTCGAAAAAGCTATCTCTATCTACGTTATCGAACCCATTCATAATTTTGAAAACCTGGATTAGATCACCCCTTAACTTCCTAGTCTCGAGTGTTGTCAATTTTAACTCCTTAAGCCTATCCTCGTACGACTTTGACCTAAGCGACGGAATCATCTTAGTTGCTCGTCTTTGAACTCTTTCGATTTTGTCTATATCTTTGCGCATATGCGGATTCCAAAATTCGACCGCGTACTCCAAATGGGGTCTAACTAATGATTTATAAGAGGAACTATAATATCGCGCGATTTGCACTCAAATTTCGAGCTATAAACCTAACACTTTGTTCGCCTTATTGACCGCTGCTGTACTTTGTTTCGCTACTTTTAAATCACTAGTGACTGATAACTCTTAAATCTTTGTCCCGCTCTACGCTTGTTAAATCTTTCCCTGACATACTATACGCAAAATTACCGTTACGCGAACCTATATGCAAAATTTTGCACTTATCCACGTTAAATCTCATTTGCCATGTGACTGACCAATCAACGATTTTATTCAGATCTTCCTGAATTTTACCTCTATCTTCGTCATTAATCGCCCTACCACCCAGCTTCGTGTCATCCGCAAACTTTGAAACTGTACTGACTAGGCCGACATCTAAATCGTTAATATATAAAAGAAAAAGCAAGGGGCCCAATACAGAACCCTGAGGAACGCCACTCGCTACATTAGCCCAACACGACTCCGCTCCATCAACGACCACCCTGTTTCCTACCTCGCAACCACTTCTAGCCAATTTATTACTACACTCCTGATTCCATGAGCCTTAGTTTTTTCAATAAGTCTTTTGTGGGGCACGGTGTCAAATGCTTTTTGAAAATCTAAATACACTACATCAACCGCCCGATGTCTATCGTAAACGTCAACCACGGTTTGGAAAAATTCTAAAAGATTAGTTAAGCAAGATTTGTTTCGCCTAAATCCGTGCTGCGTATTTCTAACTAACTTATGGAATTCTAAGTGTTCGACTATACGATCCCTAATTATTGATTCCAGTAGCTTATCTACAACAGACGTTAAACTGATTGGCCTATAATTTCCCGCCGCACCTTTATCGCCTCTTAAAGATAGGTGTTACGTTTGCTAACTTGAAATTATCTGGTACGCACCCCTCAGAAATAGACGCATTAAAAATCTTTGTTAGCGGCACAACAATGCTATCTTTTAATTCTTTTAGTTGTATGGGATATATGGAATCCGGACCCGGTGATTTACGCGTTTTCATTTTATCAATATAGCGAATTACCACCTTCACTAACCACAATTATCCAAAATATTACCATTATCAAAAGGTATTATGTCTATGACCGTAGGGATATTCGTTACATCTTCTATAGTAAAAACTGACGTAAAAAATTCGTTTAGCAAGGTAGCCATTTCCTTGTTTTCAGAAACGATCTCCGTTTACATTTTTCAATGGACCCCAAGACACTTTTTACTGGATTTCTATTATTGACGTATTGAAAGAATCGCTTGGGATTTTCTTTACTGTCACGAGCTATGGAGATTTCAAATTCGCGCTTGGACTTTTTTATTACACATTTCGCTTCACGCCTCAGAGATATGTAGTTGTTTCGTAACAAATTGTTTTTATCGCACTTATGTTGCCTATAAGCCCTATCTCTACTCTTTATAATGTCTCCTACTCTAGAAGTAAACCACAAGGGCTTGTTGTTTACTTTCGCACGCTTAATTTTGTACGGTACACATTCCTCATTTATAGTCCTAAATACTGTTTCGAACGATTCCCACATTAGTTTTGCGTTGGAGTTCCCCATCACGTTTTCCCAATTGACGTGTGACAATTTATCTCTAAATTTACAAAAGTCTGCGTGCTGGAAGTTAGGAATTTTAGTCGAGTTAGCTGGTTTCGAGTGACTTACTGAGAGGACAAACTCTACCATATTGTGATCGCTAGTGCTTAACGGTTCTATTACTTGAAGATCAGTAATTAGCCTATCATCCGTAGTTATTACTAAATCTAAAATACTGTCCAACCTCTTAGGTTCCCCAACCTTTTGACTAAGAAAGCTATCCTCGAGAAAATTAACTAAACGACCGGGCCCGAGATGTTCAAATACTCTACGGGTTTTCTGGCGATGGGGTTGTAGGCTTTCGTAGCACAGACGATGTATTGAAGTATGTTATAGAGCTAAGCTTTATAAAGGCACACATATACCGCGAAGTAGAAGAAGCAACACGTTCAGAAGATAAGCAGCGGTTATGGGTAGTGAGTCTCGTGGATGAGTCGTGTGACAAGCGGTATTATATCATGTTACACCATACCGACTACTCGGTATGGTAGTTTGTCGTGAGGCTCTTCTAAGTGAGAATACTGGGGCAGTACCAGTTAATTCTCATAGTACCATTTAATTCTCACAGTACGAAAATTATATAAAGTAAGAAAAACCTATTAAAAGAATTACGAAACCATAAATTAACAAAGCACAACGTGTCAGGCATAACCTATCAGGGTATAAGTTATGAAATCACATACTAAAAATCACTTAATAAAAGCACATAAATAAAAGCATAAACACTGCATAAATAAACAATAAAATTGTTATAATATGAAAAAAAAATATATATATATATTATATACACATACATCTATCAATAAACACTATATATATATATATATATATATACACACATACATCTATCAATAAACACTATATATATTATATATATATATATATATATACACACATACATCTATCAATAAACACTATATATATATAATATACACACATCTATATACATCTATCTTAAAAATTTATAAAATCTATGGTAAAACCTATTGGGGACAGGACATATTATTGACATTTTAACCTATTGAATTTGGACAGAAACCGTAAGAGGCTCTTAGTGAGAATACTGGGGCACTACCAGTTAATTCTCACACTACTACTTAATTCTAACAGCACCAGTTAATTCTCACAGTACGAAAATTATATAAAGTAAGAAAAACCTATTAAAAGAATTACGAAACCATAAATTAACAAAGCACAACGTGTCAAGCATAATCTATCAGGGTTTAACTTATAAAATCACATACTAATCATCACATATGAATAAAAGCACATAGTAAACACTATATAAATAAAGACTAAAATAAAATTAAATGTTATAATATAAAATATAAATTTTTTCTACTTACATTCAGAGGAGGACTCGAAGATGGAATCGACGAGCCTCTCCAGAATAACAGAGGAATCTAGCAGAGAGTCCATTGAATCTGGCAAAACACTTGGAAAAATATTTTAAAGAACTATACAGAGCAAAATCATGTATTGTATAATTCTACTTTATGAAAAACACTCCAATGTAAGTTACGATAATGCAATACGCAGGCGCAGACTTATGTGTTATCTATCTAGTCGATAGATGGGAGTGTGGAAGTATTTAAAAAGAAAAAATATTACCGATATGACGTGACAAGTGACGTTTCAAGATTCACGTAAAGAAGTGATACGAGCATATATATAGAGCACCAAAATAAATGAAAATAAGGCGGTATTCTTCTTTTTGGGGCTTAACGAACCTCCCTATAGGTCCTATCCAGCCATTTTCTGAGCATTGCAAACATTGGGCTACACAAAGGGCTATATCCTTGTGAGAATCAATGGGTAGGTAACATAGATACTAAGGTGAGAATGTGAGTTTTAGTTCTTATATTCTCACGAAATTCCTTATTGAATTAATTCGGGTAGAGATGTGAGATGGCTTGATGTCTATTGAAAAACTAACAGTTTCCCCATTGGGTGTTGTAGACCGTCCAAGAGTGTTCGAACAAGCCTGTACACGCTTTAGCAGTATGATGCGTTCCCGTACCGCCCACCCGTGTACCTCACGAAACATACGAGTTCGAACAAACCCATACACGTTTCATCAGCGTGACTCACCCCGCTCCGTCGAGCCGGTCCGACCACCTGTGGCTCATAGTCATCTCAGAGCTTCAACCGAGTGGACGTGCGAATACGATGGAGCTCCCTTTGACAAGCATTCTCAACGCCTCGTACGACGTCTCCGTGACGAAGTCATTGCGCGTGTTCAGGCGTGAAACTGGCACCATTAACTATGTGCTTGAAATGATCTGTAGGCATGCAAGCAAACGTAACGTTATTTATTTAAGTGTTGAGGAGATGAATAGAATCTTCGTGATAGTTGAGAGGTGGGCAGAGGACCGTTATAAAATACCTGCCGGCGTAGGTACATTAAGAGAGATGATTAGTGACGCCGCCTCATACACCATTGTTTGCACATTGTGTATAAATAACGAACAACCACGCATTGATATACGACTGATGTGGAAGAAAACAGCTGATAATGACGTTCTTGTCCCTACACGAAACCGTTTCATCCTCGACAGAATGTTTGAAATCGTCGGATTCCGCAAGCTGAAGCCTATATTAGACGCTCGTATTACGGATATGATTTATTTTGACACGGTTCTTGAATACGCATACACCGCTCTGCTCGACGGATTTATTGAATGTAGGAATGAACAGTGGGAGAATGGTCTAGATCTGGATGCATATTTAAAAGGTTTAGATTCTTCGAAATATCCTGAACTTTGGTACAAAGTACTTGAGCGGTACAGGGCTGAGCTCGTCTACACTGTTCACCCTGAAGAACTGTACCTCTATATAATGAATAGCTGTCGTTACGACTTGGAAGATTATTTCAATTGCAGCTATGCAGAGTGAAGAAGAGTTCACGATTGAAAATCTCGGGACGGTAACAAATAACCCTCGATTGGAAAGGGGTGTTTATAAACTTGTGTTTAATAATGATGTTATGGTTAACGATGACCTCTTTCTGCGTGCTTTTGACTGTATTCTAGCCGTGTTTAAAGATAACTTTCCCGCCGGGTGTAAAGTGGGCACAAAAATAATGTTGAATGATATGAAAGCCATTTATGTCGAGTATAGACCTCTGTATCAGTTAAACGTTGAAGTGATGCTTGGACGGTCTTACCACGTCGTACAAAGTAATGGCGATGTGGATGTAGATTCTATTACATACGAGTTTAGCGTTTTGCACCGTATAACATAAAGGATATAATATATATATATATATATATATATATATATATATGTGTGTGTGTGTGTGTGTGTGTGTATACATATATATATATTAAGGTAGGTTGATTTTCAACATTTATTTAGATATCGACTTTGGACTAGTCGAGATAGTCAGGGCTTAATATGATAATAACTGACAAAAACATTCAGATCCCTAGTTTTAACCGTTTTTTGAGGAAACCGTTTCAAAAATCGTCAAAAAATCGTACCGAAAAATATCGCATTTTCGCAATTTTCGGCTGAAAAAATCATGCTATTTTCATAAAAAAATCCTGAAAAAAGTTACAATTTTATTGAAAAAAGTAAAAAAAAACATGTACAGAGTCAAATAGACACATTTAGATCCCAAGATCATCATAATTTTCACTGTAAGAGCCCTTAGAAGCAAAGGAAGGCCTCATCTGGCGGCTTAGGGCTTTCGCCAGAATGTGTTTGTGCCTTGATTCGAGTCCATAAACAGTATGGGAAGCTTCAGATGTCAGCTTCACGGCCCTTTCAACACACTGAGAATGTGAAGGCAGATCAGCAGCTCCAGCTTGGTGCCATTCAGCAATGCTTCTTGAAGCTCCTGGTCAGAAAAGTCTTCTGTGAGAGTAGGTTCACAGATGCCACTTTGAGAAAGGTTGATTAGTTCTGACCAGTGGGTAGCTTCAATGTTGATGCTGTGATCTTCTTCAGCCTCTTCTTGGCTGGCTTCCCACTTCTGAAAGAATAATAATTATTTATTTTTCATTCCAGTTTAAGATTTAATCCCTATTAGTCTCAGATTGCTGATTTAATTTAACTTAAATTAAAAAAAAAAAAAACCCGAGTTTATATAAATCCCCATAATCGAATTTTTTTTTCAGAAAGAAGGTAAGATTATTTCCATTATCAGAGGGGAGGGGGGGAATTGGGATAAGAAAATGTGAAAAAAATTCGATTATGGGGATTTATAGAACTCGGGCCTTTTTTTAAATAAATCCCATAATCAAATTTTTTTTTCACATTTTTTTAAATTAATAAATGCTTACCTGATGGACAGAATTTTCTTGAGAGCAGCTTCTCTCACTTCCAAGTCATCAGACTTCATCATGGAGTACAGCACCATTCTCGGGCAGCAAGGCAAAAGCATTGTACTTCAGGTTCTTGAAAGCAACACCCTGGATTTTCTTCAGACTGCTGCTTGATCCTCTGGATCATGTTGAAGATGTACAGCTGCTAATTGTGGAACTTGCTGTCCCTTTTGATCTCAAACCAACTGACTGCATACACTTCCACATGAACTTGATGGCCTGGTAAAGCTTATCCTGTAGTTCTGGAGGGTAAGCACCTCTGGTCCACAGACACATCAATCTATTGCCAAAGTCACCATCTTGCATCGTTTAATGGTCCAATTTTCCAGGCAGCAAATCTTAGGTTGACTTTGCCCCTGGAAATTCCAAGCACATACTCCAAAAGAAGCTTCTGGTCGCTACTGAGATCATTCAGTGTCTCCTCAGCAAATTCCATGTCATCCAGCTTTATCCACAGATCCCAGCTGGAAAGAGCCCTTGGATCCTATTTTTGGCCCTCTGATCTCTCAAGTATTCCCTCTCCTCTACTGGAACCTGAAATATTAAAGTATATTAAATAGCGGATCTAAAATAAGAATAAAATCCTGAAAAAAATTTATTATTAATTTCTATTACCAGGGGGGGGGGGAGGAAGATTACAGGAGGAAAATGCGGATATTTTTCAATCACAAGCATTGAATTTTCTTCCATTTAAAGCACCTAATCGCACTAAGTTAGGCCAGTTAAAGTTAAAAATAATCGCATTACCTTCTTACTGGGAGGACAAGTGCAGATTATGTGCTGTGTTTGACAGTTTTCTTTCTTGCACTTCACAGCATTGTCATCACAGGGACGAACAGGTAACTTACAGGTGCAAGCAGAAATGTCAAAAAGTTTATCCAGCTTTTCCTCCAGATTCTGCTCCTGGACTGTAGAAAGAGATTTCCTGTTTATCTCTTTTGCTTTCTTGAAGAACACTTTATCCACCAATTTCACTACATAATATTCCTCATACAGGGGCAGCCGCGGGTTCACTCACTGCCTGCCAGATCTCAATCACATCCTTTGCTATCATTTTAGCAATATCATAGTCTTTCAAGTCCGGGTGGCTGGCTGTTTTGGAGGAATTAACTGTACTGAACAACTTGGCGGAGGGTAGGAGGCTCTGTTTTATCCAAAGGGGAAGGCTGGCCACTGAATTTCTTGGCACTATCACTTCGAGTTAACACTGCAGACTTCCGTTTTTTACCCATTTTTATGAAATATCTGAAAATAAACACAATTAAATGAACGCATCATAAAATAACTTAATTTAATACAAATTTTATAGGTAATTATCATTAAAAAATACAAAATAATACACTAATAAACATCTATAATGCATTTACAATACGTTTCAAGCATCGTTTTGTTAAAAAAGCCGAATTTTAATTGATTATTTTGATGAAATAAGGTCCGATATTTTGTTTGTTTACATTGCGCGAATGCCGCGCGCGCGATTTTACGCGTAAAATTCGGCAATTTTACAACTTAAAAATAATTAACAATACTAAAAAAATACAGTCATTTTCACAAATATGAGTTGGTGCAACGTTTTTTATACATTAATACCTTTCTATCTAGACTAGTCTAAGATCACACTTCCAAAATCAACCTACCTTAATATATATATAGGGTGTACATAAAGTCAGGATCTAGTTTTGTGAAGCACTTGGAAATTATATGGAATTCAATCATAAAATGATAAAGTGGTAACATTTATTAAATAATTAAGAGTAGGATTCGACGTGACACCCATCAGTATCCCTGCACAGCTCAAATCGTTCCACGGCATTTCTAAATACATTCTGGAGCATTTGCGGGGTTATGTTATCTGCAGCAGTTCGTATACGTGTACGTAAGTTTTCAAGACTCGTAATCTTCGTCTTATAGATGTGCGATTTGATAAAGCCCCATGCAAAGAAATCTAAAGGGGTTAAATCCTGGTGATCTCGCTGGC
The DNA here is from genome assembly GCA_023014485.1 of Bathynomus jamesi. Lineage (NCBI taxonomy): Eukaryota > Metazoa > Arthropoda > Malacostraca > Isopoda > Cirolanidae > Bathynomus > Bathynomus jamesi. The sequence continues at coordinate 10,624 of JAJOZX010001045.1, forward strand.
CAAGGTCTGTTGCTTCCGCGTCCGATCCAGCGATTTGGAAAACGTCCATTTAGATAATCCTGAACAATTTTGGCATAGTGACAAGGAGCACCATCATGTTGATAGACGACGGTACTAACAATCCTATCCCCGTCGTCTATCAACATGATGGTGCTCCTTGTCACTATGCCAAAATTGTTCAGGATTATCTAAATGGACGTTTTCCAAATCGCTGGATCGGACGCGGAAGCAACAGACCTTGGTCAGCGAGATCACCAGATTTAACCCCTTTAGATTTCTTTGCATGGGGCTTTATCAAATCGCACATCTATCAGACGAAGATTACGAGTCTTGAAAACTTACGTACACGTATACGAACTGCTGCAGATAACATAACCCCGCAAATGCTCCAGAATGTGTTTAGAAATGCTGCGGAATGATTTGAGCTGTGCAGGGATACTGATGGGCGTCACGTCGAATCCTACTCTTAATTATTTAATAAATGTTACCACTTTATCATTTTATGATTGAATTCCATATAATTTCCAAGTGCTTCACAAAAATAGATCCTGACTTTATGTACACCCTGTATATATATTCCCTGTACTAATATGATTATACGTTTCGTATATTTTCAATATATTTAATGTAACTGTATTTATTTTTCCTGTACTAATATGATTATATGCTTCGTATATTTTCAATATATTTAATATATCTGTATATTTTCCTGTACTAATATATTGATAATGCACCGTTTGGTATGATTATATATTTCCCGTTCATGATTTTATTATTATTGATCATATATATACACACACCACATTGTATATCCATCAATTCGTCTAAATAAACAGAATGATGTATTGGCGTTTATTTATTCCTCTTTGTTTGCACACAATTATATCATCTGATTGGTTTTTAAAGCGGATTTCTTAGGCGTAATATATGTTAAATAAATAAGTGCAAACTGGCAACTCGTACGACAACTGAGAAAGGGAGATACACAACATTAACGAGCGTTGCAATAATCGTTTAATAGGTCTGTCTATTGAACGTATTTAGGGACGGTCTACCAGGAGTTGGCTTCACCACCAATCGTTTCGACCCTTGGTTGTAGCCCTCGTATCGGATACGCTGTGTTAATGCGGTGAGCTCCTAAAAAGTCGTAGCCCTCATCGCTTTTGATGGGTGAACTCCTTTTAAAAGTCGTAGCCCTCATTTCACCATCTCCTGTTGGAGCTCCTAAAAGTCTATACGATTGTTGGTGATGCTTTTGTGTGTGTGTGTGTGTGTGTGTGTGTGGTAATAGGGGTGTACAGTCGATGAGTGTATGCATGCTTTTAATTCGTTCTCTATACAGCAATTATGCCTTCTAAGAAAAGGCAATTGGCAGATTAATATATGCAAATAAACGCAAACTGGCAACTCAGCCTTCTAAGCCAACTGGTTGATTAATATATGCAAATAAACAGCGCAAACTGGCACTCAGCCTTCTAAGCCATTTGGTTGATGGTCCCGCTGGCTCTGGCTGATTAATATATGCTTAATTAAATAAACAGCGCATCTGGTGGCGCCCGCTGGCTCTGGCTGATTAATATATGCTTAATTAAATAAACAGTGCATCTGGTGGCGCCCGCTGGCTCTGGATGATTAAGCCAACTGGCTGATTAGTATATGGTTTAATTAAATAAATATTGCTATCTGGCAACTCAGCCTTCTAAGCCAACTGGCTGATTAATATATGCAAATAATTAAATACATGGCGCAAACTGGCAACTCAGCCTTCTAAGCCAACTGGCTGATTAATATATGGAATAATTAAATACATGGCGCAATCCTCAGCCTTCTGAGCCAACTAGCTGTGGAGCCTGCTGGCTCTGGCTGATTAATATATGGAATAATTAAATACATGGCGCAATCCTCAGCCTTCTAATCCAACTGGCTGTGGCGCCTGCTGGCTCTGGCTGATTAATATATGGAATAATTAAATACATGGCGAAATCCTCAGCCTTTTAAGCCGACTGGTTGGTGGCGTCCGCTGGCTCTGGCTAATTAAGGCAACCGGCTGATTACTATATGGAATAATTTAATACATGGCGCAATCCTCAGTCTTCTAAGCCAACTGGCTGTGGCGCCTTCTGGCTCTGGCTGATTAATATATGGAATAATTAAATACATGGCGCAATCCTCTGCCTTCTAGGCCAACTGGGTGTGGCTCCTGCTGGCTATGGCTGATTAAGCCAACTGGCTGGGAGTAATTAAATACATGGCGCAATCCTCAGCCTTCTAAGCCAACTGGCTGGTGGCGTCCGCTGGCTCTGGGTGATTAAGCCAACCGGCTGATTAATATATGGAATAATTTAATACATGGCGCAATCCGCAGCCTTCTAAGCCGCCTGGCTGTGGCGCCTGCTGGCTCTGGCTGATTAATATATGGAATAACTAATTACATGGCGCAATCCTCAGCCTTATAAACCAACTGGCTGTGGCGCCTGCTGGCTCTAGCTGATTAAGCCAACTGGCTGATTAATATATGCAAATAAACAGCGGAATCCTCAGCCTTCTAAGTCAATTGGCTGATGTGTCAACTGATGGCCGGAGGCGCTGGCTGATGTGTCAACTGGCTGATTAATATATGCAAATAAACACCTCAGCCTTCTAAGCCAACTGGCTGTGGCGCCCGCTGGTTCTGGTTGATTAAGCCAACTGGCTGATTAGGGGCCTATAAGAGGGCTGCGGCTTGGCTGAAGGACTCATATGCGCTTGGCTCTCGCCAAGCGAAGAAACCCTCCACCTCTGGGTTCCCTCCACCTTAAGTTAGGTATACCCCTTTGGGGGGGGTGAGGCCGTCCCACCTTCTCCCCAAAAGAGGTTCATTGCAGCTTGTGGGATAACTCCAAGTTGCATACAACTTTGGGGGGTTCAGCTTGGGGGATAACTCCGCCTCCAATTTGCATACCCCTTGCAACCCCATTTTAGGGGTTGGCAACAAAGGGGTGGGTGGGGGCTGGCAACAAGGGGGGTGGGGGTGCCTTACAGCAAAGGGGTGGGGGAGGGGATTTGGCACTCTTGCAATATTACGTAACATTTGCAACATTTCTGCACTTGTCCATTTTGCGCCCATACTACTCAGGATGTCCAGGAGATGGGAGACGGCCCTGACGCGTCTCCGCATCGGCCACTCACGCCTAACACACGGGTACCTGATGGCTGGGGAAGCAAGGCCGGAGTGTGGGTGTGGCGTTCCCCTCAGCATCCGGCACTTACTCCTCGAGTGCCCCGCTCTTAGTGCCCTCAGAAGGAAGCATCTTTCTTATTGCAGTGGGGAGGGCGGTGATTACTTCCTTTCCCGGATGCTTGGACCTGATGTGACTTTTCCCGGGAGTGAAATTTTCTTTATTGAGGAAGCTGGCCTCCTCAAATTTTTATGATTCATTTTAGCTGATATTTTTCTCCGTTTGTTTTTCTTTTTAGTTTTAGAGTTTTTATATTTTTATTGTTCTATTTTCTTTCGACTATGACGTTCGGCGTCAAATGACCCAGTTGTCGCGACGCCAGAGTTAATTTTAATAAATAGTAATAATAATAATAATCCTCCCCAGCAGTCAGTCCTCCACCAGTATTTCATCCTACTCCCCTAGTAGTTGGTTCAACTGCTTCGGGAAACGACTCAGGCCAGTTAGGAGAAATAACAACTTAAAACCTCTCAAAACTATGCTAGGTCAATTAGAAACAAACTAATGGAATTTATAGCGCTAGTCAAAACTGAGAACTTTGATATCATACGAATAACGGAATCCTGGATTCTACAGATCTACAGAAGCTAAGGCTAACAAAGACCTTAAGATCCACTCTAAGGTTAGCCCGAGAGAAAGGAAAGAGTAGGGGGTTAAGAGAAGAGAAGAGAATAAGGGGTTAAGTAAGGAGGAACACCTATCACTCGTGGGTTAACATTCATTCAGAAAAAGAGAAAAAAGACACCATCATCATCCGCCGGCCACTGCCGACAAGTCAGAAAAGTAGTCGGAGAGAATAGGAGAGGGGTGAAAGATGAAAAGAAGTAAAATAAGAACGCTTACAAACCATGCAAACACAGTCTTAACTCAGTCATACCATGCAAACTACAAACATGCAAGAAAAGAGTTACAGACATGCAAAGTAAGGAGATAAGAAAAAAAAAAAAAGTAGGTAAAGTTAAACAAAAAGTGGGTTAGTTTACGATACGAGCTACATCTACGTTCGTGTTAGTCTAATTTTTTTTTTTTTAATTTTATTGCTGGCATCACACGCTGGCATGTCACAAGCTGGCATTAATCGTCAACAGACTCATCCTCGACCACCACCACCAGAGCTCCTGTTGCTAATTGTTTTTTTTATTTTAAACAACGTTGATATTTTTAAAATGTCTGTCAAGACGGTTCTTAAACACATTAACGCTGGTAGTTCACGACGGGCGCGGGAAGATTATTCCATTTATCAATTACTTTAAACGTAAAGAAGTTTTTAGCGATATTAGTAATGAAATGTCTGCCACGCAACTTAAATCCGTTATTACGAGTATTACTATTATCGAACGTGAACAATTTGTCAAAATTTACATTATCGATGTTATTAACGATTTTGAAAACTTCAATAAGCTCACCCCTTAATCTCCTAGTTTCGAGTGAATACAGGTCTAACTCTTTAATCCTATCTTCATAAGGCTTGTTGCGCAATAACGGAATTAGTTTCGTGGCACGACGTTGAACCCTTTCTAACCTATCAATATCCTCACGCAAGTACGGGCACCAAAACTGAACGGCATATTCTAAATGAGGCCTGACTAGGGACTTGTAAAGGGGCAATATAATATCCTTCGATTTAAATTCGAAATTACGCGCTATGAAGCCTAACATCCTATTAGCTTTTGCGCAAGACTCCAGGCACTGGTTCCTAACCTTTAAATCCTTAGATACGCATACGCCTAAATCTACTTCCTCGTCAACGCTCGCCAACTGCCACTTATCTGTCCACTCCATAATCCTATTTACATCGTCTTGGAGCCTATTTCTATCGTCCTCGTTAACAACCTTACCGCCTATTTTAGTATCGTCCGCGAATTTTGACACGTTACTAGTCAATCCTACATCTATGTCGTTAATGTAAATTACGAATAGCAATGGGCCTAACACTGAACCCTGTGGGACACCACTACCTACATCCAACCACCCCGATTCACTACCATTAACTACGACCCTCTGCCTCCTAGCACGAAGCCATTCTTCTAACCAGTTAGCTACCGGACCGCGTATACCGTGCGCTTTGACCTTCGCAATTAGTCTCCTATGCGGAACTGTATCGAACGCCTTTTTAAAATCTAAATAAATAACGTCAGCCGCTCTTTGCCCATCGTATTCGCGCACTATTTCGTTATAAAATTCTAACAAATTAGTTAAACAAGACCTGTGGCGTCGAAACCCATGCTGACTACTATTAATCAAATCTCTACTTTCTAGTTATCGATGATACGATCCCTAACTACAGATTCTAAAAGTTTACCGACAATTGAAGTTAAGCTAATGGGCCTATAATTGCTAGCTACTGCGCGGTCTCCTTTTTTAAAGATAGGCGTGACGTTAGCTAATTTGAAGTCTTGAGGAATAATACCCGATTCGAGTGATTGATAACATCTTTCAAATCTTTCAAATGTCTGGGATAAAAAGCGTCAGGGCCTGGAGCCTTGCTAACTTTTAGCCTATCGATATAATGCGCAATCTCAGCCTCGTAAACAGTTATTTCATCCAAAATAGTCTCGCTACTAAATGGAACGATATCGTCCACGTCGGGGACATTATTTTCGTCTTCTACGGTAAAAACTGTCGCAAAAAAGTTATTGAAAATACCCGCCATCGCCTGAGCGTCAGAAGCCAAAGCGCCGTTGACATCCACTAGAGGGCTTATGTTATCTTTTATCGGCTTACGATTATTAACGTATTCAAAAAACTTCTTTGGATTACGTTTACTATCTGCAGCTGTAAGTATCTCTAAATTACGCTTAGCATTCCTAACTGATCTTTTAACCTGACGTCTAAGCTCGATATATCTATTAAAGTTAGCTGCCGTGCCATTGCGCTTATTAAGTCTATACGCTCTATTACGCTCGTTTATGAACTCGACTATTTCCCTAGTCCACCACTTCGGCCTACCATGATTTCTAGCGCGCTTCGGCCTACGAGGAATAAACTCCCTTTCAATATTCCTAAAACTTTCTTTAAACGCTACCCAATGCAAATTTGTGTCATTACCCATAAATAAGTTATCCCAGTCCACTACTCCCATCCTATCCGCAAAACTATCAAAATTAGCCCTATGAAAATCAGGGACTTCTATTACGTTACTATCCTTAGTGTTTTCTATCAATAGCTTAAACCTAAGAATTTGATGATCACTACATCCTAAGCTCTCGCCTACTTCTAAACCTTCGACTATATTCTCGCCGTTCGTCATCACCAAATCTAAAATATTATCACCGCGCGTTGGTTCGGTAACCATCTGTCGTAAAAAGTTATCTTCCATAAATTCAATCAATCTCAAACCCTCCTCATTACCAGTAAAAGTCTCATATTTAACATTAGGGCAGTTAAAGTCTCCGACAATTATACTATTCCGATTGTCAATAAAGTTACCAAGAAGGGAGTAAAATCTAGTATCTGTATCGAGGGGTTGAACGGGAGGTCTATAAACATCAACAAAATTAAAACTAATACTACGCGCCCTAACTTCAACACATATCGCATTAATTGCTGCCGGTAAATCTAACTTAACCGCGATAGCCCTAAGGGAATTACGAATGTACAGCAAAACGCCGCCACCAAACCTATGTAACCTATCATTAGTAAAGAGTTTAAAAGCCGGTATATCAAGTTCCCCCAACAAGTCCCGAGTCACGGTATTTAACCAAGTTTCAGTGATAACAACTATATCATAGTTGCCGGAATAAATTATCGCCTTAAATTCATTTAATTTATTTCTAATACTACGGGCGTTACAATAAAAGACGTTTAAGTTATTTTTTACCACGGGCCCGCGTTTTAAACTATTTTTCACGTCGGGCCCGCGTTCCCCCGACCCACAACGTTTAAAGAAGGCTTCGACCTATACAGCTTTCGCACGTTTTCGTCTATTAACCTACCTAGCCTAGCATTACCTATTTCATTAAAATGCACCCCATCTTTTATAAGGATCACTGAATTCGGACCACAGCTTTACGAAGAGTACATTTTCCTCAGCACAAATCTCTTCTAATTTATTATTAAAAAATATTGTTTTTGACGTAATCCTAAGACCCAACCCGTGCCTAGGGGTAATACCTAGAACTAAAGACCTATCTGACTTCGCCTTCAGGGACCTAATTAACCCCCTATATCTCTCCAAAAGGTCAGGCACTCTCGTATCGGGCCTATACGAGTCGTTGCCTCCTACCATCGTCACCAACATCGAGTGACGGGAGGCAACGTCAATCCTATCCACTTCGTCTCTAACTCTGTCAACCCTGTCCCCTGGGAGACAAACCCTACACCTCTTGGTTGGATGCCGTTCAACGAACTCTTTGTCCATGTGGCGCACTAAAGAGTCCCCAATTAAAATAGTTTCCCCCTCATTCACGTCCCTTTCCAAATGGGCGAAAGGGTTCGAAACCTCGATAGGGAGGGGATTCCTATCACCTAATGTACGCGGCCTAGCTCCACCCTTAACTCCTCTAAATCCCTCCCCATCTACTACTCTCGGACTAACTTTAACCCCTTCCTCAACTCTATCCAACCTTCCCGACAAGCTACCTAAACTAGAAACTAGGTTACGCACCTCACCCTTCAAATTACTAACGTCTTCAACGTTAGTATTGGTTCGGCTTCCGTCAACCGTAGCCATACCCCTGCCCTCATCAAGCGTTGCAAGTCTTTCGGTTACCTCACGTACACCGCGTTTTATGTCAACTAATTTCTCCATTAACTCGCAAAAGAAACAAACTGATCTCTCGGTAATCGCCATAGGACCGCCGTTATAATCCTTAAATTCCGAATACCACCGGTTTACCCCACACCTAACACACGACGCTTTCTGCGACGGCATCGCGCAGTTAAAAATTAGTTTAAACCGTCACAAGTGTAAGTTAAATTAAGCCGGCACGCTATGAAAACTTCTAAATCGCTAAAAAACACTAATATTCAATTATTTAACTATAACAACGTGAATATAAACGCAAGTATATAAAATTCAAAACTTTCCAAAAGTAAAATTCTCAGCAATATGCAAAAGTAGATGCAATATCAGAGAGCTCAGGAAATGCTTCCGTTCAGTACAGAGTCTGGCTGACGAATTCATTCTGAATCAAGGGATTTTGTAGGAGAATTTGAAATGGTAGGTTACAAAATGTTTCACAGAGATAGGAACGAAAGGGAAGGCGGCGGTGTACATTTATATGCTCGTGACTTCCTGCACCCGGTAAACAGTAATATCGTATCTGCACATGAAATGCTGGGAATTGATCTAAACCTAAATAATAAAGTAGTGCATCTACTTCTAATATATAGGGCACCACACTACCACGTTGATAAGGATATAAACTTGTATAACCAAATAAGCAGAATCGTGAATAATAAGATCAGTGTGATTTTTGGGGATTTTAATTGTGGTAATATACATAGGGAAAGCAAAACAGCTGATGCTGAGGGCTCAAGACTGTTGGAATTTGCTGATGATGATTTATTAAGTCAATGGGTTGACGGTCCTACAAGGGGTAATAATAAACTAGACCTCATATTCACGAACGAAGATGACCGAGTCTCAACCTGACTATTGGTGAAAATTTGAGTAACAGCGATCATAATTTGATTAGGTTTGACCTCAGGGTTCCAGTTAATACACGCGAAAAGACTCGTCAAAGACTGGATTTCTCGAGAGCAAATTTTGAAAGCTTCCGAAGTAGTTTAGACACACTTGAAGTTCTAATAAGTGAGGATGTCAATATCACCTGGAGCTCATATAGGGATCAATTTAAAATATTACAGAACACTTTTATACCTACTAAAATAGTTTCCTTGTCAACAAAGTCGCCGAAATGGTTTAACAACGAAATTAGCAGTGCTATTACGGGAAGAAATAGAGCCTACAAACTACTAAAGTCACATTTCAACCAGACTAATTCAGAAAACTAAATAAACCTATGTCGGAGGGTTAAGTCCTTAATTAGATCAGCCAAACGTGATGAAGAAGCTAGAGTTGCCTCACTCTGTAAAGTTAACCCTAAAAATTTTTTGCCCATGTTAATAGCAAAAAGCCAATTAAAAATTCTGTAGGTCCCCTAAAAGATAGAAATGGCGTACTGAAATTCAGTGATAAAGATATAGCTAATATGTTAAACGAGTTCTTCGTTACAGTCTTCACGGAGGAAGACTCAATTGAAGTGCCAAGTCCTCGGATTACGTATGACGGTGACCATCCCGTAAAGACCATAAGTTTTACGAGAGATGAGGTACAGTAATTAATTGACAAGATGAATAAATACAAATCAATCGAGTTCGGGAAAGTTCCAACCGACTGGAAGTTAGCAAATGTAACACCAATCTTTGAAAAGGGTGATAGGGAAAATCCTTGTAATTACCGCCCGATCAGTTTAACATCAGTTGTCGGCAAACTGTTGGAATCCATCATTACAACGTATTGTGTATCACCTTGAATCTAACAATCTAATTTTTTATTCTCAACATGGATTTAGGCGACATAGATCCTGTCTGACAAACCTGTTAGAGTTTTTCCATAATATGCATACACTATACGATGCAAGTAGGGCAATAGATATAGTGTATCTCGACTTTCAAAAAGCGTTTAACAAAGTCCCTCACGCGAGATTGATGGCTAAAATCAGAGGACTAGGAATCACCGGGCTCGTTTCCAATTGGATTGAGGATTGGTTACAAGATAGAAAGCAAAGAGTGGTAATAAATGGAGTGGCTTCGGAGTGGGCGCCCGTCACCAGAGGTGTCCCACAGCGTTCCGTTCTGGGTCCTTTACTTTTTATCATCTATATTAATGATATAGACGTCGGGCTTCTAAGTACAATCTCCAAATTTGCAGACGATACGAAATTAGGAAGTAGTGTAGGCACTGAGGAGGGCGTAAGAAGAACGCTTCAAAATGATCTTGACAGGTTGGGCGAATGGGCTGCTACTTGGCAGATGCCATTCAACTTGGACAAATGTAAGGTAATGCACATAGGTTATAAAATCCCGAAGACCGACTACTCTCTCTTGGGAAGGAACTTGACTGAGACCGATCTAGAGAAAGACTTAGGAGTCTATATCAGCAATGATCGGAAACCATCGAAGCACTGTGCAGAGGTCGAAAAGAGGGCCTTAAAAATATTAGGTTATATTAAAAGACAGTTCCAGTTTCGGAACAAGAAGACTGTAATGTCTTTATAATTCACTAGTCAAATCTCAACTGAAATACTGTGCGCAGTTTTGGTCTTCGCCCCTCAGAAAGGATATAGAAAGGTTAGAAAGGGTACAAGCAAGGGCTACAAAATTAATCCCTTCGATGAGACTGCAAAACTACCAACGGAGATTGGAGCGCCTAAAACTGTTTACCTTAGAGACGAGGAGGTTGCGCGGTCAGCTTATTCAAGTTTTCAAGATGCTCACTGAAACAGACAGAGTAGACTACAGGAACTTATTCTCATTAAATACCAATCTGACAATAAATAGTGGGTTTAAACTGGAGCTAAAGAAATTTGGTACCTCTATCTGCGGCAATTTCTTCTCCCACAAAATATTTAATTAATATCTGGAACCAACTTCCTTCAGAGGTTGTTTCAAGCCAAAGTGTAAATATGTTTAAAAATAGGCTGGACAAAGTACTGAATACTCGCATGGTTTTAAGACACCGTAACACTGCAGGAGTTCGTCTGCGCCGTGGTGTCTGTGTGCATGCATAATTATAGAGCTATCTTATATATTCTCCACATTCCTGTAAAATTTCCTTGGCTACTTTTGCATAGTCAAAGTATTTTCTTCAACCTTTTTCCGTACCTGCCTCTGGCAGGGAGTGTGGGGAGAGAGCTTTATATTTTTCTACCCAGTTTTCTACTACTGCTAGAATAGTTTTAAGAAAAATAAACTTATTTAATAACAGGAACCTCTCAGGGTTCTTGTGTTTGTTACTCCTTGTAACACACTCTCTCTCTCTCTCTCTCTCTCTCTCTCTCTCTATATATATATATATATATATATATATGTAAAATATATTATAGGAGTGAAATTCAGTGATCAGAATTAAACTATGCACACACACACACACACACACACATGTTTGCATACGTACATAAAAAAAAACATGTATGCATATCGTGGCTTTATATTTATTCATGTGTAGCAAGAACTCGCTTGTCGACAATCGCTGAGTGAGTGTAACGCTTTCGAAGGAGAAATCGAGAGGAAGAATAACAGCGTTGGGCGGCAATTACAGGTTCTCTTTTCAGTTTTATTTTGACGTTCGTTGAATGTGGAAGTAGTTGTTTTCCAGTGAAGTTTCAACACGCTTCTTTGTGAGCAACAACGATGCAGGTAACATTATAGGAACAATATTCACAACCCCTCGAAATCATACCGACAGTACTTTATTATATATATATATATATATATATATATATATATATATATATATATATATATATATTACCAATTGAGAAGGCCTCGCGAGGAGCCGAAACTGTATTGGTGTTAAGAAATAAAAATTTACGTCTTCCTGAAGAGTGGTTTCCTTCTTCATATTTCGTCGCCGCGACAGTGTGTTATTTTACATCATATATATATATATATAGAAAGTATAGTATTGTCGGTATGTTACACACACACACACACACACACACACATATATATATATATATATAAATTAAAATTCATTGAATGTAAAAAAGTGCAATATACTTCACACAAAGTTAAAATATACGAGTATATTCAATCGAAATACGGTAGTAATGTGAAAAAAGTTTAAAACAAGGCAGGAAAAAGGTCATAAAATTATAAAATCCAAACCCTTGTGACCGACTCCCATCCAAACAAAAAAAATAAAAAGTTTGTGTGTGTGTGTGTGTGTGTGGAGCAATCACGATATTAGATAACATGTCCATGGGTTCAAATTCTCATCTAATTTGCAACTTGTGTAATGTGTAATTTAGCAATAACTGAAAACGATGCACTTGGGTGTGATTTCTGTTAAAAATTGCACGACTTTAATTGTATGAACTAGAATGATAGAAAATTTCCCTTGTATCGAACACGAAACAAATCGCGGGCATCAAATTTGTGTGTGACGCATGTACGGAGATTGTAAACTCGTTTGCGGTATTTAAAGAAATGGAAAATACGAATGCGATAGAGAAAGAGAATAAAGGGGAATAAAGTTAACCAAAATGTTCCGAAGAACATTGTGGATAAAAGAAACAAATGAAAAGATAACACATAAAAGGAGACACTATTGTAGAAGGAAGAAAAGAAACCAGTACAATCTGTGATGTGGTAAAACTATCAAATGAAGATAATGATAAAAAGACTACTAAAACTAAAAACATAGAAAATATCGTATGCAAATATTATGCAAAAGGGCATTGCAGATACAGGAATGGGCAATGCTTCTATACACACCCTACTTTATGGAACTTCCATTACAAAAATGGATATTGTAAATTTGAAAAAAAAAATTCAAGTTCCACTTGTGTTGGCGACCTGTGCGATTCATTCCTTATGTGCCCCCACCCCATTAAATTCAGAACATATGCAAATTGAATGATAGAAATACATATTTTTTAATGCATAAACAATACATAATACATACAGTAATTAAAAATCCAAATTTCATTTTACGTGGCAGCTTTAAGACCAACTATTTGGCGCCTCCCCTACACACACGTCGCACAGTGCCACAAATGGGTTAAAAAACGGCCAAAATTATTTTTTTCAATTGTACTTAGTTTTATGTAGTTGAAATGTTTAATTATGATTTATTTTAATAAAAAATTATGTTTAGTACCTTTTGTATATATGTAATGGTGACATATTGAGTGATTTTTCTATAAATAATAATAATATTCCAAATCAATAGGTTATGACCTACTGTAGTTTCTTAAGTTTCTCAAATTACTAAAAATATACTAAACAGATAATTGTTAATTAGGCCTATGTTTTGCAGATTTTGTCAAATGACATACTAAAATAAGTATGGTTTCATTTTAATCACTATACACATCTATTGTTTAAAACATTATTTGATAACCTGCCACTATATCAGAAGGGGTAAATAAAAAATATCGTAATACCTCTTAAAGTTTATGAAATTAATTCCCCCAAAATAAGTGTGACAACTGATATGAAAAAAAGTGTAAATAGTGTAAACAAAATTACAAAAACTTCATATTTAGAACATATCTTCCTCATCAGAACTAATATTTAAATTCTCTAATATTTCACTCTTTTAAAAGTGAACGTGCCTCTTCTGACATCTCTCTCAATTTGGGGTTTCTATTCTTTTTTCGAACTGTACTAATGACTGGATCGCTTGATACTAAAAGATAATGAATTTGATCTTGCATAGTATTCAGTCGAGATGTTTTTTTGGAATGATGGAGACGAACATTTCTTATTACTTTATGTAGACATTCTTGGCATTCTTCTGAATAAGAACCAATTGGATATAGATGATTTTTCATCACCAAACCTCCATGTAGAAGTACTTTGTGTACTGAAGCAGGAATTTTATACCATGGATATAAATTTATAATAGTCGTAGCAGCTTTTCGACAATAAGATTCAAATTTTGCAATGTCAACTTGGTTTTGACAACTGAGAACCTGCAAGATACTTAGTTAGTTAATACATGAAAAACATGTTCTAACACGCAAAGTCGCAAATAGTCGCGAAAAAGTTTTGTTTCTTTGATTTACTTAAAGGTTGCATTAATGTTTAACACAAAAATTACATTCCCCAAAATCCCCCATTTTTTGTTTTGCTAATTTTACACATTTTCTAGATAACAATTTAATCTGTAATCTATGATATTGCCATAGTTTTTTTAATTAATGCTATCTTTTTAGTTTCAATAAAAAATATGCATGAAAATGTTCTAAACTGTTTATTCTTTCAATAGAACTAAGCAGAACATGAAACTACAGACAATTTTTTGTGATAGAGTAACTTCAAGTAAGTTGTTAGAACAAATATATTTTGTCCCCTCCAAGATATTTTAAGACAATGTATATTATTTCGTAGATTTTTCTTGTCTTAATGTAAGAGAATAAAATTTCAAATACTTAAATCAGTAAGTAGAAGTGTTTTATTTTGACGTGGAAATGGTTTTAATAGAATTTACTTAAATTTGTTATTTTTGGTTTTTGACCGTATTTTAACCCATTTGTAGCACTGTGCGTCGGCGCCCTGGGCGGCCGCACCGCTCGCCCCTGCCTTGGTACGGTCCTGGTTCCACCACCTTAGTATCTGCAAAAAATATGCAAGATACGGGAGATGTAAATAGAGCAGTTGAGCAGTCAAAACCATCAATAAACAGGGTTACCAATCTTTAAGATATAGCCAACACAATTCAACTACTAAATACCATCCAACAAATACAGTTGACAAATACGGGGACCCGAAAGCCGTACAGAATAAATACAGAAAGAAACTACGTACGACATCGGCACAAGTATCGAAACAGATTAAGAAAAGAAAACTCTCGGAGGATCACAGGGCAATGAAACATACAACACAAACGGAAAATGAATCTGAACTATGATACATAAAGAAGAAATTGAAAACGAAAAAATAAAAATAATCTTAGCCAACATACAGGGCCTAAAATCAAACCATTCCCTGGACAAAGTCACATACCCGAAAAGACCCGTGCAGGAAACGAGAGCAGACTTTACACGCCTCATGAAAACTCATCCGAAGGACTGTCAGGTGAACTGTGAAAACTGAGTTTTGTATCGACAAAAAGAAATACAAATTGACAACTATAATATACTTCGAGCCAACGGAACAGTAAGGCGTAAAGGAGGATCTGCTATTTATACATACGAAAAACATATGGCAGAAATGACTATACATTAAGTACTTCAAACAACTACGTAGAATCAAGGATCTTCTCGGTTTCATGGTTTCATTCACTGCTTTTTTTCTTTAAAGAAATGCATAAATTTTTTAGGTAATTTTATGCGCAGAATTCAATTTTGGCCTTTCTTAAATGCGAAAATTAACCGAAAGTAAGATATATGAACGTAACCTAATTAAAATAGAAAGTAAATTATATCCACCTATAGCCTAAATGAACAAAAATCATGCGATATCTTGTTTCGAAAGTATACATTACCCTTTCATAAGTTGCTGTGCTAGAGCTCTCTCACGTTAAGCAATTAAGATATCGGTTGACTTACAGTGAAGATGGCTGAAGAATTTAATTTAATAAAGTTGCATAATAGATTGCAGACACAAGAAGATGCAATACACTTTTTATGGGAATGCAACATAATACCTAAAGAATAGGAATGTCGTAGAAAACAGAAAATGGTGATCAAAATCGTACATAATAATTGCGTATGGGGGTGCCAAAAAAAGTGAATATAAATAAAACATTTTCGGTGCGCAATGGAACATGGTTCGAAGACACCCATATTTTATTATCTAAGATTATTGTTTATTTATTGCTGGACAAATGGATACACAAACATAATATTTTGTGATCATGAACTCGGAATTAAAACCGACGCAGTAATGGACTGTAGTGGTATGACGGCAAAAAGGCCGAATGTATTGCAATGCAATGTTGATCAATGTTGCAAGAGGAAAGGGGTTGGCACCCAGGGGGTGAGGAGTTGACACTTGTGGGGAAGGGCGGTTGGCACCAGTGGGAGGGGGTTTAGCCCCCAAGCTGCATGAAGGGGGAGAGGGGGTTTACTCCCCAAGCCTAACCTGACCTAGGAAGGTAGCCTAAGAGAGAGGAGAGAGGAGAAGATCTTTTCGCTGGCATGTCTCGACACATACTAATGCGCTTGACCTCAGCAGTTGGCTTAGAAGTCTTGATCAGTCAGTTGGTTTAATCTGGCTTAGAAGGCTTAATCTGCCTTAGAAGGAGTATATATATATATTAATATATATATATATATTATATATATATATATATATATATTAATTATTAATGGAGTAGTTATTCATGCTGGGCACAAGAGAAAAAAGAAAAAAGAGAAAGGAGCAATTTTTCCACCACGCTTTCCTTTATAAGGTTTCCAAACAGACATTCCCTGACGAGATGTTAAGAGAAGGAATATATATATATTATATATATATATATATATTAATGGAGTAGCTGTTCATGCTGGGGCCAAAAGAAAAACGAAAAAAGAACAATTTTTCCACCAAGCCTTCTTTTATAAAGTTTCCAAGCAAACAAACAGGCATTCCCTGACGTGATGTTGAGTAGGAAAAATTAAATGGCACTTTTTACGCAGCGTTGTGGCACGTTCCGCCAACACTTCGCCGATTTCATGGGCTTCGTTAGATTAATTCACAACACTTTTAGCCGCATTCGTGCAGGGGGTACAACATTCCCACTCATCAGACTGATATCCTGTACATATATATATATATATTTTTTTCAATTAGTGTCATGTGTAATTGCTTCGGGGCAAATGAGGAGTGAAAATATGATTGAAAATTGGGCAGGTCCCTTTTGAACTTACGCTATTTATTTAATTTGTATATATTTAATGGATAGAAGATGTTCTCGTATAGTGAAGTTCTTGACAGCTCTAGTCGGCTTAGAAGGCAATGCATACATTAATAACTTTTGTGGTACCGTTAATTTTGGCGAAGAATAATTAAATCAAATAATATCATTTACTTTCAATAATAAAACTCAACAGCATCATTCTGTTTATTTAGTTGAGTTATTTAACATGGAATCAATTATTTAACATACACTTATTCGAAATATATAGGAGATAAATATACAATAAAAAATAATAGTCGAAGAAATCTAATATATATATACCAAAAATACACACTTTAAGCGGGGAATATATATATATATATATATATATATATATATATATATATATATATATATATATATATATGGATGACTTTCACAATAAAACACGTGAAATGAATGAATGCTGCAAACCCACAAGGAAAAAGAAAAACGATTCCAAGGCCTTTCGTGTATTCAGAGCTACACCTGACGTGGTGTAGCTCTGAATACACGAAAGGCCTTGGAATCGTTTTTCTTTTTCCTTGTGGGTTTGCAGTATATATATATATATATACACAATCATAAATAATAATGATAATAGAAGAAATCTATATACACCAAATATATATATATATATTATATATATATATATATATATATATATATATATATATATATATGGTGTAGTGGTTAGCGTCGCTGACTACGAATCCATCGGCCCCGGCTTCGAGACCCGACGGCAGCCGGCGCGCAGCAAAACCCACTGTTCATCCTTCCACACAATAAAGAAAGTGGTTGGTAGATAAATGGGTACCCTAGGTGGCCTAGTGGTTAAGACGCTGGGCTGCTGATGGGGCGTGGTTCGGATTCCACGTTAAACTGTACGTCTAAGGTGGAGTGAAAAGCTTGACGATCGTCAGAATGAAGAATTCGGGCGGAAGCTAACCAAAGGTTATATATACGTACTTTACAGGTAAAAATCAAATGGCAGGTAAATGGAGAGAGAGAGACGAGATATTCATTAGACAATTCAGAAATATGGGGAATTTAAGGTCAAATTCCTTTGGACAAAGTGAATCATGCCTAAGAGAAACAATCCCAATTGCCTCGTCATACCTAAAGTTTTAATTCTTTTGGCATGTGATCGGAAGAGATGATGGTTCTTTTGAGTACATATATAAATATATATATATATATATGATGAATAAAACCACGAAGGAAAGGAAACACAGAAAGGTGCTCAAGCGCTTTCGTCTAATGACATCCTCAGGAACACCGAAGTACATAAAGAAGTTACAGCCTATATATAGGTTACAGAAAAAAAAAATATATAATATATATATATAATATATATAATATATAACAATAAACGGAGAAACAAAATTAAAGGATTGTGGGAGGGGCACACAAATTTATAAGGAAAAACTATCGATTTTTAGCACAAGATTAAATAAATTGTTTCCAACCAATGTTATAGATAAAAAAAAAATATATACAAATTTATACTGGAAATCTGCCCGGGTTTTAGCACTCTGCTCTTTTTTTATATAAAAATTGAAAAATTATCGATTTTTAGCACAAGATTAAATTAATTGTTTCCAACCAATGTTATAGATTAAAAAAAAAAAAATGCAAATTTATACTGGAAATCTGCCCGGGTTTTAGCACTCTGCCCTTTTTTTGTATATAAAAATTGAAAAATAAAAGTTATTAGGGTGGCATACAAGTTTACCAAAGATTTAGCGTTCTACCTTTCTTATCTAAATCTGTTCTGAAGGAAGGCCATTTTTTCTTCAATGTTTCTCCGCGCCCTTAGGATCGCCAGTCCGGAATACATCGATGCCGAATTAGAAAAAATCAACGGTATTGGAAGTGATCTGTGTTATCCATCTGCGTTTATGGAATCTTGTCTCAACAAGGCAAAACGAACTTTCTATCGTGTCAATAATAACACTCGTACTTTGTCAAAAAATATTTTAGTACTTCCATTTTCCCCGGGCTTTTTAGGCATTGCTAATGTACTTAAACTTTTGGATATTAATGTAGTATTTTCATATAACAATATTGTGAAAAATATCAGTAAAAAATAGCCCTACCAATAATTCAGGCATTATCTATAAAATTGGTTGTAAACAATGTGATTCCTTTTACATAGGTCAGACGGGAAAGGATTTGCACACACGTATAAAACAGCATCAATATTCCGTTAGAACAGGACAGTTGTCCAGTGCCCTTTTTGTCCATTTGTCAGAGTTATCCCACTGTATTGATTGGAATAATGCTTCAGTTTTATTTCACTCTAGCAACATTGTTAATAGAAATATTCTTGAGTCTGCCATTACTCACAAATAACTTCAACATAAGCAAAGGTCTTTTTCAACTCGATCCTGTTGTTTTGAATTCCTTCAGAACAGATTTAGATAAGAAAGGTAGATCTTTGGTAAACTTGTATGCCACCCTAATAACTTTTATTTTTCAATTTTAATATACAAAAAAAAGGGCAGAGTGCTAAAACCCGGGCAGATTTCCAGTATAAATTTGTGTATATATATATATATATTTTATTTTTTTTATAACAACATTGGTTGGAAACAATTCATTTAATCTTGTGCTAAAAATCGATAATTTTTCAATTTTTATATACAAAAAAAGAGCAGAGTGCTAAAACCCGGGCAGATTTCCAGTATAAATTTGTATATATATTTTTTTTTATCTACAACATTGGTTGGAAACAATTTATTTAATCTTGTGCTAAAAATCGATAGTTTTTCCTTATAAATTGTGTGCCCCTCCCACAATCCTTTAATTTGTTTCTCCGTTTATTGTATAATATATTTTTTTTTCTGTAACCTATATATAGGCTGTAACTTCTTTATGTACTTCAGTGTTCCTGAGGATGTCATTAGACGAAAGCGCTTGAGCACCTTTCTGTGTTTCCTTTCCTTCGTGGTTTTATTCATCATAAATATTTTTCACGTGTTACTTTCGTGAAATAATTTTCATATATATATATATATATATATATACACACACACACACACACACATTTATATTATATGTGTGTGTATATATATATATTAGGGTGCGTCACTGCATAAGGGAGAAAATCTCAAGGTGGTCCATTTCTTTCGCTCGCTTTCTCAATTAAGCCACTGAAGGAGAAAACACCACAGACAAATTTTCATTTGAGTAGCCGTTTATTTAGGGGTCACGCATCCACTACAAAGTTTGTACACTACGTACTACATATATTCTGGGATTGGTTTCCCCGTACTGATTATTTTCAGGGGAAGTAACTCTATGAAAACTATGTCTTGTTTAATACTCTTAATATTTAAAACATTACAGCATATGAAGACATAATTCGAAGAGGATGAGTCCTCCAGTTGGACCGTCGAGGTCAATGCACCTTGCTCCTCCAATGATCGCAAACGACGCTGGTCCTCCTGCTCGAATTTCTTCCTCTTCATCGCTTCCCGTTCACACCATCTCTTGTCCACCCCAAGCATGCTTCCAGGGCGTCTTGGCCGGCGTTGAGCAATGAGAATATCATTGTCCTCTTTGATTTTGATGAGGCTCAACGCGTCTGGATATGCCACGTCGAATAGATCCTCCAAACTCATCACAAACTTCTCGCGATCTTCAACACCCTTCCCACTGGATCTGTTTGCGCTTTTCCGCAGGCCATAGTACTCCTGGTGGAGCCTGGTGAGTTGTCGATGATCCGGTAAGGCGTGATCGTTGGTATTTTCGCCTGTCCCAGACTTCGGAAATCATGGTTGCAGTTTGTTTTATACACTTCTTGAGCTCAGCGTCCGATTTGTGTAAATAGAAAATGACTCTGAGGGACTCACCACGGCTGGGCAATTTAGTCCCAGGGAACCGTGGGATTGGTTTCCCCAACAACCAGATTTCATCAGCTAGCTTCTTCACTTCCTTAGCACCTTTCGTCGCCATTTTCATTAAGCAAACCACCTGTGGAAGAAAAGAAACCAACAATTAATAGAGAGCCTCATATAGAAAATCTTAACCCCATGTATTCCAGGGTATTTTAACGAAAAGAACAGCCGAGGTGGGGCCATATGACATATATACTGATAAACCAGATCATATGGCCCCACCCCGGTATAAATAGGGTTATTAATTCACTGTGCGCGACTACTAAACATTGATATACTGAACTTATTTTTATACTGCCAGGTTTTCTCATTAAGTGGATCAAAATTGGAAGCGAGTGAACGCGTGTGACAACTTCATGTTTTTTGACGCACCTTAATATATATATATATATATATATATAATATATATATATATATATATATAATATATATATATTAGGGGTGGTCGAAGTTGGTACCAGAAAGCGAATAAACATCCAGTCGTTCTCGTTTCATCTATGAAATGTGAAAATCGCAAAGAAATGCATTTCGATAAAAGATCAGAATGCGAATTTAGCTTTTAAGTTTTTAATTTTTTCTGTTGTCGCTTCATGCGTAAAATCCCGTATGCGGCATACGCGCAACCAAAACAAAGCAAACCCAAAATTATTAACTTGTTTCTATAAGCATAAATATCAACGTTTTGCTTGTATTTTTATATAATTATTAATTATGCATCTTTATTAAAAAATAATGGTAAAATATTATATTTCCTGTGATCGTTCACGCTTATTTCTTACATATTGCTATTCGCATTAACACTTTTCATTATGTTTCAGATTTTCCCGTGTAAATAATGCCGAAAGCGAAAACAATACACTTGATCCGAAAGAAAAGTGAAGAAAAGTATGGAGGTGGTCCTTGTGAATTATTAATGACCGAACCAAGCACTTACAGGCAGCTGATTCAATACTATTATGACCTTAATCATGCTAACCCTGGCGCAGATTTTTGGGTTTTAGTGCAGCAAGTTAGCAAGGATTTAAAATCCATTTGGTCTTCAGTGAATCCAAGGCTGCCTTTGATTAATGACAAATCCATTGACAGAAAGGTTAAAGACCTACTCACTCTTGTGAAAGACATTAATCGCAAGCATGCTAAGGAGGCAAGTGTCAAGCGAAATCTGGATGCTAACGTGGACAAACTTTTTGATATTTCTGCCTGTTCCTGTTCTTTGGATATTTTGCCTTGCAGTGATTCAAGAGTATACTGTAAGAAGGACAAGTGTACACAAGAACACATCATCTGTGTTTGCCCTCGAAATACAAAGGTGCCACTTGAAGAAAGAGCATACCTTCGTGATCAGCTATCCAAAACAGGTCCTAAGGGTGTATACCAGCTGTCTTCAGTGGACACCGCTGCTACCAAAAGAGACAACAAGGCCAAACAAGGACAGCAACATGTACTACCTCAGGAGGAAGTTGAGCTAGTAGGATTTTTCATACAGTCTACAGAGTTGCCTGGACTTACAAGCAGTTCATCTGGTGGCGAGGTTAGTTTCCTTTTATTTATATTAATTATATAAATAAATATATAAATAAATAAATAAACAGAAAACGCATTAATATTTTCAATTTATTTTCAGGAAGAAGATGAATGGCAGCCTAGGAAGAGGCCTTCAGGAGACTACAGCCTTTTAAAGTTTCCCAGATATGCTATGGAAATTGTCAGAGGTGAATGTTCATCAAATCTGGGCGCAGCTCTTGGGAATGCCTTGCTCCATGACATCAAACACCTACTTAAACTTGAAGTTGACATCAATCACATCATGATTGACAAGTGCAAATTAGACAGGGCCAAAGCCCAAATTAAGGTAGCTAGTGAGGGTGTGGAATCAGAGAAATAGACACAGCTCATTTGTGATGGTGTGGATGGGAAGGTTGACGAGAATACCGTGACTTACAAAGAAATAGAGACACCTGAAGGGGAAACTGTTCTCAGAAAGTGTGTTGACGCAGAACATCACCTCACCTTCACCTATGAAGATGGAAAATCTCCTGGCACCTACTTGACCCACAGAACAATTCCTGTTATAGGCGCCACTGGTGAGGTCCTTGCTCAGGAGATATTCAGTGTTCTTGAAGAATATAATAGCCTTGAAAGTATCCGAGCCATTCTTCTCGATAATACCGCAACCAACACTGGCTTGAAGAGTGGTTTAGTGGTAAAACTTGAAGAAACTCTCGGGAGGGAACTGCACACTATTGGTTGCGCACTGTATCAGAATGAACTCCCACTAAAAGCTCTTTTCAAAAAAATGGATGAAGTGACAACTGGCCCAAGAAGTTTCAGCGGGCCCCTTGGGCAAAGGTGCGCAGAAGATATCCAGGATGAACCTCAGGTACAGTTTGAAGCTGTGGAAACTCCAATCATTGAAGGGTACATTCCAGAGGAAGTACTGAAAGACCTCAGTCATGATCAAAGGCTTCTGTATGAGTATTGCAGAGGGATCGGATCAGGAAGAGTAGATGACAGATGGGCTGCTTGGAAGATTGGTCCACTTAACCATGCAAGATGGTAACTCTTGCCATACGACTTCTTTGTTTGTACACAAGAGAATTTGAAAAAGTTGGTCCATTACATTGTTCGAGTTTATGCTCCTGCATGGTTTGAGATAAAGGCATCCTCTAAGCTGCATGATTCTCCTCGCATCCTCTTCTCTGCTATCAGCCGACTGAGGCTGATTCCATTTGATGATGTGAAACGCATTGTAAAGCAGAACATCCAGGGTAATGTTTTCTGCCTCCGACCTGAGAACATCCTCTATGCCATGGTGAAAGATGATGAAGACAGAATCAGGAATCTTGGGCTTCAGACTATACTCACTCTCAGACACAGGTAAATTTTGCGCTTCTTGTAATTATTATTTTTTTTTTTTGCCAAAGCTGTTATTCTCCAAAAAATATTGAAAAATATTATAATTTTCACTTTAAGTGGGTAATTTGTTTGTATTATTGAAACGGCAATATTTGAGTACTATTTTTCATTTATATTTATATTTTTATTTATATTTATATTTTCATTTATATTTTCATTTTCATTTATAGAATGGAGAGCAACCAGGAAGTAGGGAAGAAAATTCCCCAGGTGAATTGGAATGCAAATCACTGGCATGAGCTCATCGACCTCACTGACCATGATGTCATGGAACCACCTAGCACACACCACCTATCTGATGAAGAAATCCAGTCATTCATGGACACTAACACTAAGCCAAACATTCCAGACTTGCCTTCTCACTCTCAGAGTGTTGAGAGGAGTGTGAAATTAGTGACAGAGGCTTCCCATACCGTGTACGGGTTCAAAACTCGTCACAGATGTATCCTTACTAAAATACTGAGCAGGAAGATGCATCCTGCATTTATGTCAAAAGGACATTATTCTCAATCTTATGATGATTTATATGAATAGTTTTTCTTTTTACATGAGAACATGTGATTTTTTTGGATTTATCACCTTTTGAAAGTATTTTTCTAAGTTTTGTAGCCAAAATATGTGAATAAATTAGCAAAAATGCATGTTTTTTCAACGAAATTTTATCATTTTACACTTAAAACACATGATATACATTAGGCATTGTCTCCTCTTGGGATAGAAAATGATATTGAGTTGCTACATCTATAATTAGTTAATATTATGTCTTCAAAAATGACGAGTTTACCTATCGCGTATGACGAAAATTGGGTCAAAAACCATAAACTTTAATTGCAAATCCGCAAGCAGGCCCTTATCCGTTTGCTCTAAAAAATTTTTGGGGTTCATTTCTCAACCAAACCTAACTACTGGGCACTTATTCACCTTGCGATTTCAAAACATGTGGAAAATCGACCCGCCCTAATATAAGTATATATATAATACATAAACTGAAATATATGGGAATAACAGGAAAAGTAGGGAAATGGATATATAATTTCCTTAATGAGCGGCGGCAAGTCGTTACAGTACAAGGAGTATCTTCATCAGAATCAGAGGTCCTCAGCTCAGAACCACAAGGAACAGTATTAGCTCCACTACTCTTCATAATCATGCTAACTGACATAGATGAAGACGTTACCAGAGACAGCACAGTAACATCATTTGCGGATGACACAAAGATCAGTAGAAAAATAAGAAACCCAGACGACATAAGATCTCTACAAACCGACATAAACAGAATCAACAAGTGGAGGGAAGACAACAATATGAAGTTTAACACCGAGAAATTTCAGTTATTACGGTACGGAAAAAAGACCTAAAATCCATGGAATATTATACCCCAAATGGACAGGAAATTCAGAGAAATTCCAAAGCAAAAGATTTAGGGGTTGTAATGACAGATGATGCGAAATTTGAAACACAAAATAAGATAGCAGTA
The DNA here is from genome assembly GCA_023014485.1 of Bathynomus jamesi. NCBI lineage: Eukaryota > Metazoa > Arthropoda > Malacostraca > Isopoda > Cirolanidae > Bathynomus > Bathynomus jamesi. The sequence continues at coordinate 35,671 of JAJOZX010001045.1, forward strand.
AACAGAGCAAAGAGAATAACGGGTCATATATTGAGAACCTTTAAACGAAGGGATAGGAATGAATGATTCCTCTACTGAAAACCCTGATAATACCCAAATTGGAATACTGCTCGGTTCTAACATGCCCATATAAAAAAGAAGACATGAGACAGCTGGAAGGGATCCAGAGAAGCTTCACAGCCAAGATCAATGGGTGCAAAGAACTAAATTACTGGGAAAGGTTACGCGAACTAGACCTATATTCACTGGAAAGGAGAAGAGAGAGATACACCATTATTTACACTTGGAAAATAATGGAGAAACTAGTCCCTAATCTTACTCTGAACCCTATAACTCCCCAAACAACGGTGGAAAGTAGAAACAGTAGACTGTGTCGTATTTCCAAATTGAAGGCGAGACAGGGAACATCCTTAACCCTGAAAGAAAATAGTTTTGTAGTGAGAGGACCAAAACTGTTTTATCAGTTGCCCAAAGATCTAAGAAACACGAAGGGAGTTGCAGTGGAAATCTTCAAAAGAAGGCTAGACGCCTGGCTCAGAACAATCCCCGATGAGCGGGGCGTACCTGGCTATGTGAGGTGGAGAGCGCAAGAATCCAACTCACTACTTCACCAGGCCAACTCGAGAGGAGGGGCGACAAGCTTGACCTTCGCGAAGTGAGAAATCATCGCGCGAAACCTTTGTAAGGTTGTAAGGTAAGGTTATATATGTGTGTATATATATATTAGGGTGTCTAATTTGGGGGTGAAATGACTAAATTGAAAATCATGTGATTTGGTAGCAATTTAATGTAATCATTTGGCATACAAAATAATATCCTTGCTTCAAAAACAATAAAAAATAACTCCTACCTACAGCAATTTTAATTAAAAAATTCCATTTTTCCGTAAGTTCGTAACAAAATAACAAATGTGCGCAAACATCCTATCAACATTTAAAGTGGCAATAAGATATCATTCAGAGTCTTTATTTGAAAGTAACCAATGCAGTCATGTCCTTTTTGCTGCGGTTCCTTGACATCAGCATTCGGCTAGTGACTGTAAACTTGACTAGCTGCTTCTGTGACCATTTTCACACATCTCTCCACACTCTGAGTGTGAGAAGGCCACTTTGGCACTTGCATTGGGGCCTCTTTAAGTTGTGTTAAATCTTTGTTTATTATACATGTCAGTGGTGGCTCCAAAACTTCCGAACTCAAGTTAACTAATTCTGACAATTTCGTGGCATTGACGTTTATCGGAGGCACCTTCCTTGTCTGAACAGAGCAGTCTCCCAGCTGGTCATCATCTAGTGATGTTCCTCTAAGCTTTAGAATGATTTCCACAGCCTCAGTTCGCTCTTTGGTACATTGGCTGCAGAGTATTGCTTGCAAAACTGCCTCTGGCCTAGCATACCAAGCGGACCTTCTCACCACAGGTAACACGATGTCCACCACTACTTTCCTTTGGGTTCTCAGTAGCTGTAATTGAAACAAGATGTGGTTGGGCCCCTCCATCCACATTGGATTAAGTTTTACATTGAACCAGTGAGGAAGATAAAACCCAATAATAAATTCAACAATCAACATCAAATTCTGTAGCATTTTGCCCTTCAGTGCATGTTTGGAAACCCAAATCCTGCAGAAACGAATCGCTGTAGTTAACCAACGACTGTGACTTACGGATCCAATCTCCAAGAGAACCAGATTTTGAGGCAACTTTCCTGATCTGATTGCTTGAACAATACGATAAGCGTAAGATTGATCCGTACTGGGGTCTTTGATAACTTCTTCAGACAACACTGGAAGGGGAGGGCCTACTTCGACCTTTGGAAATTTTGTATTTATTTCTAATTCCGTTGCTTCATCTAGCATGTTGCCAAGGGGGCCTGACCACTTGTTGTTGCTCTTTGTAGGACCATCAAGTTCCTGGATGAGACGACGAAGAGGTAGTTCCCCTGTGTGCAAATCACATACAATCCAAACAAGCCTTCTTCCAATTTTTTTCTCTAAATGCGTCATAACACCGCCCTGCCATCCAGTGTTCACCGCAGTTGAGTCTCCACCAACGGCCTGCAGTGAACTGTCCAGTCTTCTTTCTTGAAGCCAACATATTATTTGATCAGCAATTGCCTCTGCATGTTTCTTGCCTTCTACTTCTGCTTCAGGAACAAAGTGAAACAAATAGCGGCCGCCAGGTTCGGAACACACAGAGTAGTGTTCTTCTTTGATGAGACCGGGAAACTTTCTGTCCATTTCCTCTACCTCTAGGAGAACTTTTGTGTCATCTCTTCTTCCATCAAACAAAAGGCAAGAGAGACCTTCCTCCTTCAAATCTTTTTCATGCTGATCAGATATTGCCTTCATTATTTTTTCTTGTGCTCTTCTTATCTTATTATGATCTATCACTAAGGATGTATCCTCTCGGCTGATGAGGCCTGCATCTATCCAAGCGGCAGTGGCAATCTCTGCAGTCTCTCGTAGCCCCGTATGGTGGCGAATACTAGCAAGGGCAATGTTTGAGATGTCTTTAGTGTTGTATTTCATTCTCTTCGGCGAAGGTTCAGATGGCATTTTGGAGCTATCATCCGATGTTGCTTCTTTCTGTTCATCTGAAGAGCTTTCAAAGAAGTGAGAAACCTCTTGATATAGCTCTTCATCTCTTTGGGTGGCTTCTTCACTCTTCTTTTTCTTCCTTTCTTCCCTCTCTCGGATTTTCTCTTTTTTTCTTAGCAATAACAATCTGTTTTTTGGTTTCTGAATAATCTGCCGAACCAATCTGCATACTTCCTTGGCCTCCTGCTTTTGTTCTCTGCGCCTTTATGAAAGCCAGCTCCAAAACAGGGATCTTCTTCTCACGAGGACAGCGACAATCAATGTGAGGGTGAGGTTCTCTTCTGCATGAGGGAGAACAATTGGCTTCAGAACACAACTCTATGGGACACTGGCAGTTAAAAATGTCAAGAAGAGTATCAAGTATGTGCAGAAATTTATTTTTCTTTGCTAGTTTTCCTTTACCATGTGATGTCTCAACTGCTTTGTGCCACAGCTTTGTTAATTTTAGGTCAATAGTTCTATACTGATTGAGTACAGGTGGTTTGAATAACACATAAGCTTTTTTCCATTGATGCAGAAGAGGGGGAATCATGCCCCTTATGAGCTCTTTCTCTGTGTAGTTCCTTCTATCCTTTGTATTTTGTTCACGAAGGAGTAACCCTAGTTTCAGCATGTCTCGCACTGTTGGTAGTTCTGATACGGGAAGCTCCTTGCCTGTACCGACTAACATGCTCAAGTGGCATGACGACTGACCTCTTGTCTTCAATTTTGCCATCTTAGGAATATCTGAAAAGAAAGAAAAACATTTCAGTATTTTATATCAATTACGATGTTTCAAAGTTTAGTCATTCGATGTTCTAAAATTCAATAAAAAAATATTTCATGGGATTACAACATAATTAGACAGAAGAATATGATAATAATAAATAATTGTAATAATCAATAACCCATACTTATAGTTAAACTGTAGTATTCGTCTAGTAGAATAACTATGAAGTAGGTACAAGAGCAATAACAGCAAACCACCGTCTATGGCAGTGCCCTTCAACCTTTTTATGCCTACCGCCCACTTTTACTATTTTTATGAGATAAATTAGCCAACCGCCCACCAAAATTAAAAATCCAACAAACATATATTAAAAATTATGTATGGTACATTATATATATTATATAATAAAACATTATGCATTTACCTTTAATTTAGTGAGATCCTTGTGCTTGATGCTTGGAAACTAAATTCCGAATGTTTGGCTCGAATTTAGTGAGGAACAAACGAATGTCCCCTCTTTCAGGGATTTTTAAAGCATTCTTGTTTTTGGTAAGAATGTGATTCACAGCACTAAAACCTGATTCAACTAGGTACGAAGTAGGAAAAGCGATCAGTAATTTAAAAATCTTTTTCCACATATTGGGATATACATTTGACATCTTTGTATTTTGCCAAAGCTGCATATAACCACCGTTATTGAAATTTCCCTTGCTTCCTCATCATGTCTGAGTTCCAATAGCTCCTTTTGACATGTTACATCAGCTTCAGTAACATTGCAGTAAACGGGTTTACCATCCAATCATATACTTCCATGGTTAAAACATCACTGAATCGAGTTTCAAAATCCGTTTTAAGTTATTGAGATGATCAATAAACCTTTGTGTATCAATTGTTGTTATGTCATCCTTAATAGATAACAATTCTGGAAAACTGGTGAAATTCCCTTTTGAAAGATTGTGACTGAATAAATCCAGCTTTTCAATGAATAATGAGATAACTTTTTGGCAGTTCATGAGTGTCATATTGGCTCCTTGAAGCTGCAAATTACAATCATTGCATTTCTTAAATATTCCTGCCAAATAACAAGCATCATTTTTTATCATTTTTAACTTTTGGCTAAGATCAACTTCAATTTGGTCTTCTAGAAACTGCACTACGCTCTCATATAGTTCAACAAAACGAATTAAACATGCACCCTTCGAGAGCCATCGGACCTCTGTGTGTAATAATAACCTAACACATTGTTCATCATTGTAATGACACAACTGACGAAACATTCGATCATTTTTTGCATTCCTTGCGCTAGGCTAGAATTATAGCATTTAACTTAGCTAGCAGATTTTCAATAGAGTTTTCGGTTTACTTTACAATATTGTAAATTTTGTTGAATTTTACAAGAATTTTATAAATTTTCTTGCCGCCCACCTAAAAGCTCAAATCGCCCACTATATGACCTTGAAAACACTCCATATGCGATAAGTGGGATAATTCTGTGACAGATGAATAGTTAATCAATTTGTCCTATTATTTAGTAAAAGAGTCAATTTCTGAAACTTTAAGGTAAAATTGATGTAGGTAAGGGTTATTTTATTTCATTTTGGTTGGCCAATTTCAAGTTTTGACGTGAAAAGACTATATTTTCACTACCAAAATTGATTTGAAAAAAGTTGACAAAATTGACACACCCTAATACAGAGCTTTCCAAACTTTTAACGTTGGCGACAAACTATTTAAGCATAACAATTTTCACGACACATTAATTAATTTTTGTTATCAAATATCAAATATCAGATAATTTTTCAGTAGGTGGTTTATCTTGTAGCCGATTTTGTTGATAGAAAAATCAAAATTTTCAAAATACAAAAAACACTAATGTCGCGACACACCAGTTTGGAAAGCTCTGCCCGAATATATATGTGTGTGTATACTGTATATATATATATATATATATATATATATATATATATATGCGTGGTGTGTATATATATATATATATATATATATATATATATATATATATGATGAATAAAACCACGAAGGGAAAAGAAACACAAAGTGGTGCTCAAGCGCTTTCGTCTAATGACATCCTCAGGAACACTGGAGTGAAAGGAGAGTTCAAGGCAATATATAGGCTACATATATATATATATATATATATATATATATATATATATATATATATAGTAAGTATAGAAAAAATTGTGGGAGGAGCAAACACATTTGTATTTGGAAAATGACACTTTTAGCACTTTGGCCGAAATTCAATATAAATTCAAATGGCTTGTTTATGAAACAGGTCACAAAAGAATAAAGAAATAAAAATAAATATAAATATAAATTGGAAAAAAAAAAATTACAAAATAATGCCTTAATGATATATATGTCACAGCCTAAATAACCATAAAGAAATAAACCAACAGATAAAAACCAAAAAATTGTAAGTGGAGTCTACAAATTCCCGTTAGAACGGGACAGTTGTCCAGTGTCCTTTTTGTCCATTTGTCAGAGTTATCCCATTGTATTGATTGGAATACTGCTTCAGTTTTGTTTCACTCTAGCAACATTGTTAATAGAAATATTCTTGAGTCGGTTATAATTCAACTTACAAATAACCTTAACACGAGTAAAGGTCTGTTTCAACTCGATCCCGTTGCTCTGAATTCCTTCAGAATGGATTTAAACAAAAAGGGCAGGTTGCTAAATCTGTGGTAAAAATTTGTTTTGTCTCTGTTTCCTTATAAATCTGTATGTTTCTCTTACAATTTTATTTTTCAATTTATTGCTGTATGCGTGTATGTGTATGTATGTATGTATATATATATATATATATATATATATATATATATATATATATATATATATATATATATGTGTATGTATATTAGGGTGATGCACAAATCATGACCATCGTGGATTTTTAGGGATACCCCCTCATTTGTTCCAATTTGTCACAAAAACACCCTGTGAGAAATTCCAGGTCAAACAAATAACATCCAGAGGTCGCGCCCGCCAATTGAAAATTTGAAAATTACAAAAAATTAGAGTAAAATCAAATTTTTTGAATTTGTTCTTATTTTTGTTGCAGGTTTGTTGCAGGTTGCAGGTTTTGTGCAGGTTTGCTGCAGGCAGAGTGGTAGGTGATGCGTATATGAGCAAACAGCAAACAGCGTTCAAGGAAATCGGTAGCGCAGTGTGCTTGTGGCAGTGTCCGGGAGAGGTGCTATATCAGTGAGTCTCTCCGCCTCAATTTCTCTTCTATTTCCTGTATCTTAATTGTGACGAAAATGAGATCAAGAAGCTCAACAGATATCTGGCTGATCGGTCAACAAATAGATAAATTGAATCAAAGTAAGCTTCCATCAAAGAAAGAAGTAATTTCCTTATTCATGAATTATAAACATGTCAAGAATAACACCGTCAGAGAAGCATTAACTTCAACCGTTAATGATGTATTGGAAGTGTGGCAGAGAGCAGGAATACCAACAACCCAGAAATGTAATGTTGTGAAGAAATTAAATAAACTGTATGATGAGTGGCAATGGCTGAAGAAGAGCAAAGGAAAAAAATCGAAGTGTTCAATAGAGAAAGAGAATACATGGAAAGAAAAATTGGATGGACTCTTTGATATTGCGCATGCAAATGCTAACGAGTTAATAACTATCGAAGAAGATAGAGAGTTTCTACGGCTACAAAGGGAAGGTCGAAAGGGTAAAATGATGGCAGTTGATAAGGATGAAGAAAAACGTCGAAAGGAAGCTGCGAAGAGACATGAAAAAATGGATAAGAAAAGGTTACGTGAATCAAGTGCATTTGATGAAACAGTTGTTCTTGCAAGCAGCAGCAGTTCCTGCAGTGATTCACCTGCATCTACGGAAGAAGAAGTAGATGGAACAGCCCTCAACATCCAAAAGAGGCCTTCCAAGAAAAAAATTCAAGATTATGAATGAAAATCTGCTTTCCTCATTGGATGTTGCTAAGATCAGCGACCGATCAGCCTCTTTAATAATTATTCCAACGATCGCAAATGTTGGAAAAGATCCAGAGAATTACAATGTTAGCTACTCATCGATTCGCAGGGCAAGACGAAATCAAGAAAGAAGTTCAGTGAAAACTTGAAAGAAGAATTTCAAGCTGACAAACCCTTGATTGTTCATTGGGATGGCAAACTCCTCGAAGACATTACTGGGAATGAGGTTGTTGATTGGTTGCCAGTCCTAATCTCTGGCAGTGGAGAAGATCAACTGCTTGGAGTGCCAAAAATAGATCATGGCACAGGAAAGGATACTGCAAATGCAGTACATCAGGCGATCATTGATTGGAATCTAATAGATAAGGTAAAAGGCATGTGTTTCGATACAACTGCATCGAACACAGGTCGTAAAAACGGAGCTTGTGTCCTAATTGAACAGAAAATGGAGAAAGATTTGTTGTGGTGTCCTTGTCGACACCATATCCTTGAAATCATGTTGGAAGCAGTGGTATCCCCTGCATTACAGGCTTCATCAGGCCCTGACATTCAGTTATTCAAAAGATTCAAAACAAACTGGAATAAGATTAATCTAACTTCATACAATAAATTAGAAAATTATCCACAAAAGGAAAAAGAGGAAATCATCAACTTTGCAGCAAGAAAAATCAATGAAGATCAACCTCGCGACGATTACAGAGAGTTATTGGAACTGACAATCATCTTGCTTGGCGGTACTCCAACGACTGGAATAAAATTCAGGAAGCCTGGGGCTTATCATAGAGCCCGTTGGATGGCGAAAGTCATTTATTCGATGAAAATCTTTATGTTCAAAAGTCAGTTCAAATAACAGCAATAGAAGAAAGAAATCTAAAAGAAATTTGTTGGTTTTCTGTTTCAATTTACATTAAGCATTGGTTTTCAGCACCCTGCGCAGCAAGTGCTCCACGAAATGATCTGAGTCTTCTCAAGAATCTTCACAGCTACAAAAGCACAAATGAACAACTAGCAAATGCTGCTTTAGAAAAATTCAAGAATCATTTGTGGTATCTCTCAGAAGAGTTGATCGCATTGGCTTTCTTTGATGATAAAATCAGCTTTGACACAAAAGAAAAATGAAGGAGGCTCTTACAAAATCTTCGGAGCCAGATCCTCCAAAGAAGACACAAATAGACATCAAAACTATTGACAATAAGCAGCTTGAAGATTTTGTAACTGCTAACACAAAGTCCTTCTTCAGTATACTCGGATTGTCTTCAACGTTCTTGAGCAAACCAGTAGAAGATTGGCTTCTCGATGAGAGTATTGGGTTGCAAAGAACGTAGTGAATCACATGAAAGTTGTTAATGATATTGCTGAAAGAGGAGTGAAATTGATTGAAGATTATAACAAATTAATTACCAATGATGAACAACAGAAGCAATATCTACTGCAAGTTGTATCAAATTATCGGAAGAAGCTTCCGGACAAAACTAAGAAAACTCTCGTATCTTTGACGCAACAGTAAAATTTACGAGTATATCCATTCTATGTATCTATTGTAAATATCTATTGTATTGTATCTGTTTTATGAACAAATGGAAAAGAGGAAGGTGGTATGATAGGCCTCCTGGGGAACTTCCACTCAAAAAAAAAGTAACGTGACGCTGCTGTACCTCCTGGGTGTCATGGAAATCAGCAAATTTTCAAATGGCGGGCGCGACCTCCAAATATTCGAATTTGACCCGAAATTTCGCCAGGATCATTTTTCCATCAAATCAAACCAAATGAGAGGGTATCTCAAAAATTTGAAACAAAAAAATTTTACTCCCCCACTTTTGCATCACCCTAATGTATATATATATATATATATATATATATATGTGTGTGTGTGTGTGTGTGTGTGTGTGTGTGTGTATATATATGTATGTATATGTATATATTTGGTTATGCGGGTATACATGTGTAGTTGTATTATTTGTAATTTTTTCAATTTATATTTATTTTTATTTCTTTATTCTTTTGTGACCTACCGATTTTTCAGACAATAATTATAAAAACCTTTGGTAATTTTTTCCCTTATGCATATATATATATATATATATATATTCTTTATATATTGCGTTTATATTTCGTATATATACCTTATATATGTTGTATATATTTTTATAGTTCTTTATATATCATCTAGGCATCATTTTGTTTTCCAATTTATATTTACTTGTACTTTTTTATTCGTTTGTGACCATAGTATGCATGATTCAGACAATAACTAAAAAACCTTTGGTAATTTTTTCCCTTATAAATTTGTGTGCCTCTCTTAAAATTTATTTTTCAATTTATTATTATTTATTTATTTTTATTTTTTGGTTTATTTCTTTATTTCTTTGTGACATATATATCAATTTGGCATCATCTATTAAATTGATTGTAAACTTTCCTTTTGAGCTTGAATTTGTAGACTCCACTTACAATTTTTGGTTTTTTATCTGTTGGTTTATTTCTTTATGGTTATTTAGGCTGTGACATATATATCACTAAGGCATTATTTTGTAATTTTTTTTTTTTTCAATTTATGTTTATATTTATTTTTATTTCTTTATTCTTTTGTGACCTGTTTCATAAACAAGCCATTTTAATTTATATTGAATTTCGGCCAAAGTGCTAAAAGTGTCATTTTCCCATACAAATGTGTTTGCTCCTCCCACAATTTTTTCTATACTTACTATATATATATATATATATATATATATATATATATGTTTATTTTTGTAACCTATATATTGCCTTGAACTCTCCTTTCACTCCAGTGTTCCTGAGGATGTCATTAGACGAAAGCGCTTGAGCACCACTTTGTGTTTCTTTTCCCTTCGTGGTTTTATTCATCATAAATATTTTTCACGTGTCACTTTCGTGAAATAATTTTTCATATATATATATATATATATATATATATATATATATATTAGACCGGCCCAGGCTCATAGGGGTGAAAAATAATTTTTTTCTTTTCTTAAGTCTCACGCATGGAATTTGTTATGCGTGTCGATAGGAAGTTTTGAGTGAAGTTTCAGCCGGATTCCCTAATATTTAGTGGTGCCGACAGACTCTGAAATGTGTAGTTTTTCCGCACCACCCAGGAGGTAATTACAACAGGAGCGTTTTTTTTAAGTGGTATCCCCAATAGGCCTAATCCACTTTTTTAATGTTAACTCATGAGGTTGTTGTGCTTCCTGTCTTTATCATTGATTTCTTCGCCTCTGGAAACTGCTCTCGGTGTTTTTCCACGACTTGAAGAAGGTACTGCAGTTGTTCTTCGTTTGTTATGAGATGACTGCTGAAACTCTGAATTAATGAGACCGCTCTCTCTGCATTATCGTTTACAACATTCATTGTTTTAACATATTCCTTACCTAATTTATAGTAGTCCCTGTTATCCCATTCTGCAGGATCTACTTCGAGAAACGTCAATTGAAGGGACAATTTCTCAAAGAAGGAGCGACTTGAGCTTGTGACAAAGTCCGCCAGACTTTCTCTAGTGGGTCATCATGAGTGTGGTCAAAAGCAATTCGTTTTCTGGTATTTCTGAACCAGGTCTTTCCAATGCCTGAACCATCTGCCGTTTCACTTGCAAAGTTATGTCATCATCAAAAAAGGCAAGCGACACAAGTTCTTCATTTAGATACCAGAGGTGACAGCATAGTGCTTTGCTAGCTATTGCTGAAAGTTCCTTATCATCATATTGCTGAAGCTCTTTTAGATACTCCAAGTCCGTTCTTGGTGCAAAAGATGCGATAGGAGCCGCAAACCATTTTGGCACATAAAAGCGGACAGCATAGCGAGAGAAGCGTTCCATTGCACTCAGTTCCTGTTTTGTCAGGTTGAACTGCGAGCGAAACAATACAATTTTGATGGCATAAATCACTCGCGACATCCACCTAGCGCGATGTAAAGCCCCAGGTTGACGAAAATGTACTCCTCCTGATAGAACACCACCTTTTTTTTTGCCAGTATTGCTAGCGGTAGTGTTAAAGCACATTGCTTGAATACATTCTCGCAAATTCCACTCGTCTAAGCATTCTAGAACTGCTTCTGCGATTTTTCCGTCTTCTCCAGAAACAAGTTTGGGTACTGCTAGAAGCTTAGACTTTCCCCCACCAGATACAAGAATAGCTAGCCTATCTATTTTTTCATCACCTGTTATATCTTGCATTACTTTACCATCCCAATGAATGGTAAGCGGAACGTCAGAGGTAAAGGTTTGCTTAATGTCATCTGCAACTTTTTGGCGTACGGCACTCCTCGCCCTCTGTAGAGTACTTCTGCTCAAAACAACATTGTCAATGTCATGTCCAAAAGAAGTTGCAGCAGCTGAAAGCACCATAACAGCACTACGATTACTTGTTTTTGTTCGATCTAATGCCATTGCCAGATCAGGTGTTACGATGCGCTTACACTTATTTGATAGTGTGCTGCTTGAAGGTTTGGATGTCATTTCAGGAGTGTAGGATGTGCGTGGCTCCTTTTGCTCATCACTACTACTGCTTGAACTGCTATTAATGAACTGAACTGCAACTGAAGACAGTTTCTTCGCAATGCCTCGGCTTCTTTTAGTGCAGCATTTCTTTCATCTCTTTTCCGTTTTCGCATTTGCTTAGCGACCAGTTTCTTATCAATATCAGTCATGTAACCTCGCCTACCTTTTTCTCTTTGAGCATGTAGGAATGATCTATCTTCCTCATTTGACATCATTTGTAAAGCATTTGCGTGAGCTATATCAAAAAGGTTATCTAAACTATCTTGGAATTCAGTTTCTTTTTTAATTTGATTTTGATTACGGTTTGATTTTGATTTTTGAAGATAGAGGTAAAATCCAGGAAGATCTGAATAAAATCGTTGATTGGTCAGTCACATGGCAAATGAGATTTAACGTCGATAAGTGCAAAATTTTACATATAGGTTCGCGTAACGGCAATTTTGCGTATAGTATGTAAGGGAAGGCGTTAGCAAGCGTAGAGCAGGAAAAAGATTTAGGAGTTATAGTCACTGGTGATTTAAAAGTGACGAAACAAAGTACAGCAGCGGTCAATAAAGCGAACAAAGTGCTAGGTTTTATAGCTCGGAATTTTGAGAACAAATCGCGCGATATTATTATTCCTCTTTATAAATCATTAGTTAGACCTCATTTGGAGTACGCGATCCAATTTTGGAATCCGCATATGCGAAAAGATATACTGTACAGTAAACAAAATCGAAAGAGTTCAAAGTCGAGCAACTAAGATGATTCCATCGCTTTGGTCGAAGTCGTACGAGGATAGGCTTAAGGAGTTAAAATTGACTACACTCGAGACTAGGAGGCTAAGGGGTGATCTAACCCAGGTTTTTAAAATTATAAATGGGTTCGATAACGTAGATAGAGGTAGCTTTTTCGAAATATCTCAATATAATAGGACTAGAAATAACGGGTGTAAGTTGACAAGTAGAAGGTTCGAAATAGCAGTTGTCAAAAACTTTTTTACGCATAGAATAGTGAACAGGTGGAATAGTTTGCCGGTAGAAGTAATTAGTAGTACGTCTATAAACATGTTTAAAAATCGATTAGACGCATATGTTGATAGATTGGGTATAATTTAAGGTAGTAAAATTAAGGCTTTGTGGTTCGGAACCAACGTAAAATTGTAGGTTCTCTCCGCTACCACGACCACGGAGGACATGCACAATACACAATTACGAACACAGTTAGGTAGACCAGCCATGAGTGGAACATTATAACATTATAACACGTATATATATATATATATACTGTATATATATATATATATATATATATATATATATATATATGCGCCTCGGTGGTGTAGTGGTTAGCGTCGCTGACTACGAATCCATCGGCCCCGGGTTCGAGACCCGGTGACAGCAGCCGGCGCGCAGCAAAACCCAGCTGTTCATCCTTCCACACAATAAAGAAAGTGTTTGGTAGATAAATGGGTACCCTGGGTGGCCTAGTGGTTAAGACGCTGGGCTGCTGGTGGGGCGTGGTTCGGATTCCACGTTAAACTGTAGGTCTAAGGTGGAGTGAAAAGCTTGACCTTCGTCAGAATGAACAATTCGGGCGGAAGCTAACCAAAGGTTTTATATATATATATATACACACACACACACGAGGGTACTTCAATAAGTATCTGCACTTTTTATTTTAGTGATGATATAGTATATATAATATATACTCGTAATAACGAGCCAAACTGAGATCTATAGGCTTGTTTAGCCTTGTTTAGTGAGCATGGCTACGCCGCTTTCAAATATGTTCTCTGGAAGAACAGAGATCCGTGGTTCGTTTTTTGTGGGCAGAAGGTGTGAAAGGAGTTGAAATTCACACGCGTTTATGTGCTCAGTCTGGGAATAATGCTTTACCACAGCGAAGTGTGTACGAGTGGATTCAAATGTTGAAGGAAGGTCAGACATGTGTGACAGATGCTCAGCGCTCAGGACGACCGTCAACATCAACCAGTCCAGTAGTGACAAGCAGGAAGAAGCCAGAGCCATGATTTTCGATGACAGAAGATTAACAATAAAAGAAATTGCATCTTCATTAGACATCACTCAAGGGTCAGCCTATTCGATAGTTCATGACATTCTTGGCTTTCACAAGGTTTGTGCAAGATGGGTGCCCAAACATTTGACAGAAGAGCACAAGCGTAATCGTATGGATGTCTGGTCTCGTCTTTTGTCGCGGTATCATAATGAAGGTGAAAACTTTTTGGAGCGCATTATCACGAGATGAAACCTGGATCCATCACTATGAACCAGAAAGCAAACGACAGAGCATGCAATTTGAGCATCCAACATCTCCCGTTGCAAGGAAGTTCAAAACGCAGCCGTTATCAGGTAAAAGTTATGCTAACACTGTTTTGGGATACACGAGGCCCTATCCTTGAACATTATCTAGAGCGTGGAACTACAGTAACAAGTGCATCGTATTCTGACATGCTTCGGAATGAGTTAAAGCAAGCATTTTGCACAAAGCGGAGAGGGAGATTGTCGGAAGATGTTATTTTGTTACACGACAATGCGCGCCCTCATACTGCTGCACAGACTAGAAAATGCCTTCAAGAACTTAAATTTGAAGTTCTCGACCATCCAGCCGACAGTCCAGACGTGGCACCTTCAGATTTTTATCTGTTTGGACCACTAAAAGACGCTTTGAGAGGTCAGCGATTCCAAGGCGATGATGACCTGAAGGAGACGGTGCATGACTGGCTACGCACACAGCCAAAAACATTCTTTTGTGATGGCATTAGGAAGCTTGTAGATCGCTGGACTAAGTGTACTGAGAAACAGGGAAACTATGTGCCGGTTGCCTTCAATATTCGGTCACAACAGAGTGTAAATGGTTACAAGAGTGTTGTGTTTACTCAGCACTGTTAGCTGTATGTGCATTAACACACGGAATTGATATTATAAGAAAAAGGTCACAGTTCAAAACTCAATTTCCTGAAAGTAAACAGAAAAGTAATAGTTTAGATTACGGTAGCGACCCATAAAATATATTAGAATCACCTGAAATTTTGTATGCAGTACGTTTTTACCAAATTAAACATAATTAGAGGGTGGCCCGGAAAAAATCTAACAATCGATATTTTTGAATCACCCTAATATATATATATATATATATATATATATATATAATATTTCCCTGAAGTTTTTTATTTTCCCAGGTTTTAATTTCCCCAGAAGAGTTCCTTGTTCCATGCAGGGTCTGAGTGTATAATAAAAAACCTCAGGGAACCATTCTGAGTTCACTCCCATCATGAAACGGACATGTTATGTGCCTTGAAAAGTGGACGCTCAATTCTGCCAGTTTAGGTTTAAGTTTTGGTTTTTGGCTAAAAATATAATAGTTACCCCTTTTTTCTTTGATGTATTCAATCCGACGTGAATGCAACGAGTCTTTTGCTCATATTGAGGTTCTAAATGTAGCAGGGCTAGGCTGCTTTAAACCCTAGATCCTGTCCCAAAGCTGGATCCTATCTGCTTTGCAGATAGCTGGTGAGGAAAGCTATATTTCTGGGACCTCTTTGCGAGTGACCCTTGCCCACGTCGGGCTAACATCATGAAAAAGGAAAAAACTATAGTGTTTGTCATTTACCATTACTTATTCGGACTATTGTGGATTTAATTTTCCCAAAAGAGTTCCTTGTTCCATGCATGGTCTGTGTGTATCATATATATATATATATATATATATATATATATATATATATATTATATATATATATATGTGTGTGTGTGTGTGTATATATATATATATTATATATATATATATATATATATATATGTTATAACCCCTCCGTCTATGGCCCTGGGGTGGTTCGGAGTCAACGGGGGTTCTTGTTGGGAGGCAGCAACGGATATTTCTCGCGATACTTTTCTTCTATAATATTCTAATTTCTTTCTCTCGCTATAGGGTCGACAGTTGTTAATTCTTCTCTTTCGATAATACTCTGATACTTTCTCTTGGTACTAAACTTATCGACTTTACTGACTAAATTCCTGAAGAGAACAAGGCTCGGAGCTATTGAAGAATAGGGACCCCAGCCTTCTTTAATTAGGCTTATAAGACTAACTAACAAAAATATCACGACCTAACCTAACCAATCGTTAGGTTAACTGTACGCCCTTGACGATTGGTTAGGTTAGGTCATGATATTTTCGTTAGTTAGCCTTATAAAGCTAACTAAAGAAGGCTGGGGTCCCTATTCTTCAATAGCTCCCATGGCTCGAAGGAAAAGCTAAAAAAACTTTCTTTGACTGTAATTTACTTCTAAAAATGTACAGGTAGTGCTCTGAATTTACAGGGGTAGAGGTTCGACCTCTTTCGACCATGGCTCAGGCCGGAATCTAAGAATTAACGGGGTAAGGGGCCTCTGCCCCCTCCTCGCAGCGAGGCTGCTAACAAGGGAGTCTCGTAGTAGTGACCAAAAAAGAGTGCAGTAATGAAGTGAAGTTAATTTTACAATTACATGTATCATATAAGTCTAAATGTTGGGGGAATGCAGTTGAAGGTTAAGTTCCCCCCTTTAAACACATGATCTGATGTTTGAAAGATTCCAAATAAAAATTTAAAAAATAAAAATAAAAACTAATCGTATTTTCGCCGAGTATACATTCTGAAGGCGATATAATTTCTGAGTAGTACATTAAGTACAATCTAAGTACATGACTGAGTACATTGTAATTTTGGTTTATTACAATTATGAAAATGATTACCAATTAATTCATATTCGCTTATTATCGCCGATTATATTTTATTAAAGTACATTAATTACATTATAAATCATTATCACCAATTACAGTTCATTAAAGTACATTACATTATATTAAATTATTACAGTTAATTACAATTAAACAGTTACTATAACTTTTTGTTTTTACAGTGTTTCATATTAATAGACAATTAAGATGTTAGAAATATAATACAAAGTACATGGGCACATACGGTATATAACATAATATAACATACAACATAACACCTTACGTTATAAATTTGTAGCAGAAACAAGAGAGAGGATTTCGAATTTAGATGCTTGCTTTTGGCGACGTCATCGAAATTCGAACACCCTGAATCAGCATGAGTGAGCAGCTTGCGAGAGGTGAACGCACTAAAAAAAAATATAAAAAATAATACATGCAAACGTATTTGCGCGATTTTGAACGAATAGGTATAGAGGCATAAAGTTTCGTACCATTTCGTAGACTGACACGAGTAAAAATGAATATTTAATAAAAGTTGATATAGGGTAATGGTCAAGATAAGATATGGAAATATGGATGAATATGGTTGAATAATAAAATTTATACTACATAATATATAAATAATGACGTACAAAGAATGGAGTTTTTTTTTATTATTATTATTAAAGAATTTACCATACATTGAATACGGAAGATGTCCAAATACTAAACACGTGATTCAGTGTTCAAGGTATGGAAACCGTGAAGGAAATTCAAGTTATTTTATGACGTCATAGTGTATAAGTCATTATTGGGAGGATTTAAAAGAAACGAATTAGGTACAAAGAGTGGGTATTAAGGACTAAGAAGTACAACTACGGGTTCCAATCCTGTTATATGCAACGTGTATGCATAATCTAGGGATGAGGGTGAGATGCAAGACATCCATAATTAATTATAATAAATTCTATAACAAATGGAAAATGGATACGACTAAACCATAGAAATGGTAGATCGTAGGGTTGTGACACAAACAAAAATAGATAGCTACAAATAATTTTTTTTATCCAAAATCGCATCAGGCGATTTTGTTTTCTCATGTAAAAATGAATATGGATTATTCATTGTTCATTTTTACAGTGTTCTTCCCTCTAAAATGGTATTAATCAATACAATAATATAATACAATTAATACAATACAATTGAGAAAATAACATCCTAACTAATTCAAGTAATCATATTTTTAACATGACACTTGCTAAGAGAGTTATTATAAAATATAAAAAATTCGAAGATTAATACTTTAATTTATGCAAACAATAAAATGATTAATACGTTAATTTAGACAAACAATGATATTATTAAATTTTGCAAATATTTAGTTATCATGATTGTACAGGTAATAAACTAATTTTACTGACTAGGGTAGGTAAAAATCGAATTATGTAATGGATGATGTATAAACCTATGGTCAAGTGTGTTTTTATGTGTATTAGATACAGAGTGTAGTGGTTGGTGATATGTCCAAATGGGTGAAAGTGTACTCAGTATCCGCAGATTTTTTTTCTTTTTTTTTTACTATTTTTGTACGTAATGTTTGTGGAGAAACGTACACGTTTGAAGAAGTTTACATGCGTATGTATGTGTAGGGATTTGGAAGGTTTTTGATTAACAAAGTTTAAAAATAATGTACAGGGTGTCCCATAAGTCCGGCATCTTAAGAAAAATAATAAAAAAAGGCAAAACAAAAGCTTTTATTTACAGAACGTGCTCAATATGTCCACCATTGTTTTCAATACACAAATTCAGACGTGATACCCAGTCAGAAAGCACACGGTGAATGATATCAGGAGTAATGGTGTTACATGCCCCATAATGCGCTGCCGCAAATGTTCAACACTCCTAATTTTCTCTGCGTATCCCAGCGCTTTCAAGTGGCCCCAGAGATAAAAATCTATTGGCGTGAGATCCGGGCTTCTAGCTGGCCATTCCACAGGCCCTCGACGTCCTATCCAATGACCAGGGAATTGTTGGTACAGGTATTCCCTTACTTCGGTGCTGTAATGTGCAGGAGCGCCGTCGTGCTGGAACCATGTTGGGAAAGTTCCTTCTTCGTTCAAGACACTGGGAAAGGCTTCTTCCTTGAGCATACGTAGGTAGGTGCCTCCAGTGACATGTTCATCGAAAAAGAGGGGGCCTATGATGCGATCCTTCCAAATGCCACACCATACCACCCGAGATGCACCTTGTTCCTTTGAAGAGGTATACCAGTGAGGGTTGTTTTGAGACCAGTAGCGGGTGTTCTGTCGATTTACCTCACCATTTCCATAAAAAAACAGCCTCGTCACTGAACAGAATGGTGGACGGGAAATTGGCATCCCGAGCATATTGTTCCGTAGCCCATTCACAAAATTTCATCCTTCGGTCGGGATCATCTTCACTTAATTTCTGTAGGGTCTGAAGTTTATATGGATGCCATTTGTGAGCCTGAAGAATGCGATGGATGCTACATTTCGACACTCCTGTCTCGGCGGACAATCGCCGAAGAAACTTATTGGGACTTCTATTAAAATGAGCCAGGATAGCAGTCGCTGTATCATCGTCAGTGGACCTCCTTGAAGGTCCACTGCGTGGTTTATCTTCTATGGATCCTGTTTCCTTAAACTTTGCAACAAGTCTGCTAACACAACTCTGTGTTATTGGCTCGCGGTCTGGATGCAGTCTGTTAAATTCAGCAGCGGCCTCTCTTTGACTCCGATTTCCTATGAGTAGAATTATCTGGATTCGTTCTTCCTTGCTCACAGACAATATGGCCTGTAGAAAGAGAGAAATATGAATTATGGTTTGTAGAAATAGAAAAATATGAATTTCTCCTATGATGCCAGACGTATGGGACACCCTGTATAATAATTTAAGATGGGTTCAGGTTTATAAAATCTTTTAAGTTTAAGTCAATTATTATTATTATTATTATTATTATTATTATTATTATTATTATAAAATCCTTTAAGTTCAAGGTCGATTATTATTAAAATCTAATTAAAGTTAGTATTAATTATGGTGTATGCGTATAAGTTTTAATGAATTCGAATATGTGCCAAAAGTAATAAAATTCAATCGGAATTATCGATTTTACGTAATTAATCAGTTGCGCGTATTAAGGTAATTAAAATAAATACACATTTAAAAGAACTTACAATTAATGAAAGTAACTCTAGCGGTATTAAAAATTAAATTTTGAAGATGGAATTAAATTCGACTAGTAACATTCCTAGCTGTATATGAACTATATAACCATTAACATTAACCAGAAGTATCGGTACGATAATTGAATTAAGAAAATTAAGGATACAAATTAAAAATAAAAATCAATTATGCATTTTAATGAACTAAACATATAATATACTTAAAAATAAAAGTAAATCGAGCCATAGATGAATTTCGGCCAAGAATAAAAAAAAAGTTATTGAAATGGAAGGAAAGCATTTCGAACAATTTTTTTAATTTCAGGTAAATTTTACATTAAAAATTATTTTATATAAAAAACAATATTAAAAAGGTTTAATAATTTTTGCATGTTAAGTATAAAAATCATATTCTTTCGTTAAATGTTGATAGAATTTGAATTATTTGATATTTTAGTCTGAAAACTTGTTTGCTTATAGATAAATACATATGTTTTATTGTGTAGAAGTTTAATTACAAGTAAATTACAAAAAAAAAATAAAAAACAACTAAAATTTAGGGTATGTGTAGTCATACAGGTAAATTTCCCGACCGTACAGAGCAGGATAAATTAGGTACATGATCGATTAATTATTACACTATTACTGTCATCATATAATCACAATAATTATAAAACTCGTTACAAACATTTGTAAAAACTGTTTTGGTTACAAACAATAAAATATGTCATTTTACCTATATATTTATATACGCAACAATGGCATGAAAAGAAAAGACAAATCGGTCAATTTCCTTCTTACAAACAAAAAAAAGGTTAAATTAAAGACACAACCTGCCAATTCAGGTTGAATTAAATTCTCTTTTACAAAAAGGAAGGTTGACTTAAATTATCTTAAATTACAAAATTACATTCTCTTAAACTAATTTCTCTTAAACAACTAAAAATAGTTGAATTCAATTGACTGCATTGAAATGACTTGGGACTTCAAAACTGACTTGGGACTTCAAAACTAACTTTAAATAAAACTACAGTAACTTTAAATAAAACTACAGTAACTTTAAATAAAACTAACTTTAAATAAAACTGACAAACTTCGAAACTACTTAAAACTGACTGACTGACTTCAAACTTACTGACTTCAAACTGACTGATTTGAACTGATTTGAACTGACTTAAACTGATTTGAACTAACTTAAACTGATTTGAACTGACTTAAACTGATTTGAACTGACTTGAAACTGACTGACTGACTTGAAACTGACTGACTGACTTGAAACTGACTGATTGACTTCAACTGACTTGAACTGCTATCAAGTACTTCTATAATCTCTTGGGCGGTTGTCCCTCTGGATGCAACCTTCTGACTTGAACTCTTATCAAGTATCTTGAAACTGAAACTGTCTAACTTGAACTCTATCAAGTATCTTCAAACTGATCTGACTGAAATTGACTGCACTTGAACTCTATCAAGTGGAGTCTACTGAAAATGAAACTGACTTGCACTTGAACTGCTATCAAGTGAAGACTATTAATCTCTGGGGTTTGGTTGTTCCTCTTGGTGCAACCGACTTACTTGAACTGCTATCAAGTATATAACTCTCTGGGGCGGTTGTCCCTCTGGGTGCAACCTACTAACTTGAACTGCTATCAAGTATTTCTATAACTCTATAAACTCTCTCTAAACTCTCTCTTTCTTAATTTGCAAGTCAATTCAATTCAATAATTTGAAAAAAATTGTAAACAAAAATACGAAATGTAAACACTTTTCACTCAAATGTACGCGAAGGTACAGTAATATTATGTATGACACATAAAATAAAATTATTCTATACTAACTATAATAGTGAAAATAACTGTGAAAATCAACTTCTGTGACAATAACTGTGAAAATCAACTTCTGTGACAATAATTGTGAAAATCAACTTCTGTGACAATAACTGTGAAAATCAACTTCTGTGACAATGTGAAAATCAACTTCTGTGACAATAACTGTGAAAATCAACTTCTGTGACAATAACTGAAAATCAACTTCTGTGACAATAACTGTAAAAATCAACTTCTGTGACTTTAACTCACTCCGTCACTTTAACTCACTCCGTCACTTTAACTCACTCTGTGACTTTAACTCACTCTGTGACTTTAACTCACTCTGTGACTTTAACTCACTCTGAGAAACTTCTGTGACAATAAACTTCTGTGACAATAAACTTCTGTGACTTTTAACTCTGCGACTTTTAACTCTGTGACTTTTAACTCTGTGAAAATTAACTTCTGTGAAAATTAAATTGTGAAAATTAAATTCTGTGAAAATTAAATTGTGAAAATTAAATTCTGTGAAAATTAAATTGTGAAAATTAAATTCTGTGAAAATTAAATTCTGTGACAATAACTCTGTGACAATAACTTTCAATAAAAAAATGTATCACTGGTGTCTGAAATGTTCACTATGTTTCTTGTTAACTCTGGCTTGATACTCATTATTAACTGTTAATAATGCTGACTTTTCAAAGGTTTACAAATTACTTAAAAAAAAAAAACTGTACTTAACATTTCTACGGCAAAAGCCTTAGAGACGTGTCCTGAAGACGTGTCTTGCTGGCTACTTCTTCTTGGATGAAAACCGGACGTGGAGAACTTGGAGTCGTTACACACCAGTTCAAGGGTGGATGTGACGAACTAGAAGTCGTAACACGCCGGTCAAATGGTGGGTCGCCACTTGATAAAATCTTGGCTACAGACTCGCCAAACTGTTATGTCAATATCTTCGATATGCCTGGGTCGTCTTGATTTTTATCCTGATGCAGGGTCGCCAGACTGTTAAGATCCTGGCAAGGTCGCCAGTTGTTATAACCCCTCCGTCTATGGCCCTGGGGTGGTTCGGAGTCAACGGGGGTTCTGGTTGGGAGGTAGCAACGGATATTTCTCGCGATACTTTTCTTCTATAATATTCTAATTTCTTTCTCTCGCTATAGGGTCGACAGTTGTTAATTCTTCTCTTTCGATAATACTCTGATACTTTCTCTTGGTACTAAACTTATCGACTTTACACACTAAATTCCTGAAGAAAACAAGGCTCGAAGGAAAAGCTAAAAAAACTTTCTTTGACTGTAATTTACTTCTAAAAATGTACAGGTAGTGCTCTGAATTTACAGGGGTAGAGGTTCGACCTCTTTCGACCATGGCTCAGGCCGGAATCTAAGAATTAACAGGGTAAGGGGCCTCTGCCCCCTCCTCGCAGCGAGGCTGCTAACAAGGGAGTCTCGTAGTAGTGACCAAAAAAGAGTGCAGTAACGAAGTGAAGTTAATTTTACAATTACATGTATCATATAAGTCTAAATGTTGGGGGAATGCAGTTGAAGGTTAAGTTCCCCCCTTTAAACACATGATCTGATGTTTGAAAGATTCCAAATAAAAATTTAAAAAATAAAAATAAAAACTAATCGTATTTTCGCCGAGTATACATTCTGAAGGCGATATAATTTCGTAGTAGTACATTAAGTACAATCTAAGTACATGACTGAGTACATTGTAATTTTGGTTTACTACAATTATGATAATGATTAGTTTGATTACCAATTAATTCATATTCGTTTATGATCGCCGATTATAGTTTTATTAAAGCACATTAATTATATTATAAATCATTATCACTAGAGCACGGATGTTCAGGTAAAATACCATAAATGCCTTTTTTGGCCTATTTTCGCGTTTACATGAAAAATTGCTTTTTTCGTCATAAAGTGCCTAATTTGCCTTTTTTCAAATATTTTTTTGTATTATTCCATTAGAGTCCTAAAAGATGCCTATCAGTTTATATATATATATATATATATATATATATATATATATATATATAGGCAAACAACCACAGGGAAAAGGAAAAGTGAACACGAAATCCGAGCGCTTTCGTGATATATTCACATCTTCAGGGACAAGAAAGAAATAGACAGAATTTACCAAGTAACTAAGTTAAATACACAAGCGAAAAATTCCCCAATAGGCAATTCAATTTAAAACAATAAAACAATCTAAAGATTTTTTCCCAATAGATAACTTAATCTAAAGGCTACTAAATTATTGAATACATAAAAACTATATAAATGAAATTAGACAGTTAACATATACACAAAACAAAAATTATTATAACTAGAGTCCGGATGTTCAGGCAAAATACCATAAATGCCTTTTATGGAATATTTTCACGTTTACAAGAAAAAGTTACTTTTTCGTCATAAAGTGCCTAATTTGCCATTTTTCCAATATTTTCTAGTATTATTCCATTAGAATCCTGAAAGAGGCCTATCAATTTATATATATATATATATATATATATATATATATATATATATATATATATATATATATATATATATATATATATATATACAGGAATACCTCTGATAAGACGGTTAATTCGTTCCGCCGACATGCCGCACTGTTTGAAACCGCCCTGTTCGAGGCATGTTTTAATGGGAAATACTGTAGGTCGTTCCAAGACATTTTAAATTACGTTTTTGGATGATTATTTTCGATAATTATAATGATTTAACATGTTTAAATATGAAATAAAACAATAAGAATGCAAGATCACCAGTTGAAAATTCTTTTGTAGGAACGTCTTCTGCTTCTGCATCTTCCTCTTTCGCTTCTTCTTCTTCATGAACTCATTGTTGTTCTAGATTGATTAGAGTTTCATTGTCTAGATCTTTCGAATGCGATTCAATGCACTCGATAACATTTGGTGCATCAACATTTTCGAATCCAAGATCCTTCCCAATGCTAACAATGTCGGTTGCAACTCCTGCAATGTGATTTTCGAAACCACGAAAATCAGTTGCACAATGTGGTAGAATATTTTTCCACACTGCTCGCATATTACTCGCAGTGACTTCAAGCCACGCTTGATTGATGTTTTCTATAACATTTCTGATGTTATAATTTTTCCAAAAACTTGTAGTATAGACCGCGCGCGGGTTGTTTGAAACTTAATATATCGTCGCACTGACATTCCTTTTATAAATATCCTAAATATTACATTAAATAATTAATTTTATATTATAATATTCAATCCGTCCTATTGCGAAATCCGTCCTGTTTGAAACCGTCTTATCCGAGGTATTCCTGTACACACATATATATATATTAGTGATGTAGGTCACATCCGCATCCGCATCCGCATCCGCTGAACATCCGCACATTTTCTCGCATCCGCGTCCGCATCCGCACTTTGGACTGCGGATGTCGTGCGGATGTGGACCGTTGAGATAAAACGTCATTAATAAGCGGAAATTATCAAATTCTACTATATTAATAGAACTAGTTCATTGTGCGCAAAAGTGATGCAAGCGACAAGACGAGAGGCTGTTCTTGTATGAAGTTACTCTCTTGCAACCTACTTAGATCCACGTTACAAAGCTAAGTTATTTTCACCTAGTACATTAGAACGAGTTAAATCATCACTTGGCAAAGCAGTTGAAGAGCTTCAATCTCTTGAATCTGTCGCTTCGCCACCCACCAAAAGAATAAAAGTTTCAGTGACAGAACCAACACCTTCAACGAGCAAATCTATCACAGAATCTGTCTCTCAGTTTCTTGAGTCAAGCAGCAATGACGAGACCTACGCGATGTCAAAAGATGTAAAAATGATCGAGAGCTATCACCAAGAAAAACGCCTGGCTGCATGTGACAATCCTATTAGTTGGTGGAAAAATACGCAGAATATCTATCCATACTTGAGTAAACTTGCAAGGAAACATTTAGCCTGTCCTCCAACAAACGTACCAAGCGAGAGATTATTTAGCAGTGCTGGATTAATATATGATGAAAAGAGAAACAGACTGGCAGCAGAAAAGGCAGAAAAATTAATGTTCCTTAAGCATAACCTTCCTATAATTAAGTTTGAGCATTAAACGATGAACATCTTAGTTTACTTTATTTTAATTACTCATTTATAAATATGCCTAATAAAACTTTAAACTTAATATAAATAGTTATCAAGCTAATTAAAGATCTCTTTCTATAAGGGTGGAGGTTGGGGAAAGAGGTCGGTGGGGTGCATTTGAGTTGGGTTCACGTCCCGCATCCTGGTAACACAATTATGGTTTCTAATTGTGGCTGAAACTCAACAAAATATAACGAATTTATTTGCGGACGAATTCACTAATTGATTTCTATATTAGTTAGATGCTTGATATTATTTTATATGTTCAGAGAAAAGTACAGCAATTATTGTACAATTAATCAATTATACTACATTATAGCTACAGCTCTCTCTATATAATAACTTATTATATACGTTAAACACAACAAATCTCGAATATATCCTAAAAAATAACGAAAATGTAGACATCCGCATCCGCATCCGCGGATGTTGAAATAAAACATCCTCATCCGCATCCGCATCCGCGGATGTGAAAAAAATGACATCCGCTACATCACTAATATATATACAGGGTGTACATAAAGTCAGGATCTATTTTTGTGAAGCACTTGGAAATTATATGGAATTCAATCATAAAATGATAAAGTGGTAACATTTATTAAATAATTAAGAGTAGGATTCGACGTGACGCCCATCAGTATCCCTGCACAGCTCAAATCGTTCCGCAGCATTTCTAAACACATTCTGGAGCATTTGCAGGGTTATGTTATCTGCAGCAGTTCGTATACGTGTACGTAAGTTTTCAAGACTTGTAATCTTCGTCTGATAGACGTGCGATTTGATAAAGCCCCATGCAAAGAAATCTAAAGGGGTTAAATCTGGTGATCTCGCTGGCCAAGGTCTGTTGCTTCCGCGTCCGATCCAGCGATTTGGAAAACGTCCATTTTGGCATAGTGACAAGGACCACCATCATGTTGATAGACAACGGTACTAACAATCCTATCCCCGTCGTCTATCAACATGATGGTGCTCCTTGTCACTATGCCAAAATTGTTCAGGATTATCTAAATGGACGTTTTCCAAATCGCTGGATCGGACGCGGAAGCAACAAAAGACCTTGGCCAGCGAGATCACCAGATTTAACCCCTTTAGATTTCTTTGCATGGGGCTTTATCAAATCGCACGTCTATCAGACGAAGATTACGAGTCTTGAAAACTTACGTACACGTATACGAACTGCTGCAGATAACATAACCCCGCAAATGCTCCAGAATGTGTTTAGAAATGCTGCGGAACGATTTGAGCTGTGCAGGGATACTGATGGGCGTCACGTCGAATCCTTATTTAAATATGATCTAACTCGTAACTTAATACTGTTTTGCCGACATTTTCTCTAACTCTGGCGAGGCTCTAACTCTGCGAGGCTGCCATCAGATCAATGTAATTCAATAGACCTCCTCGAAGATTATATTCTATTTTTGTCCGCAGTGAACAGCTGCGTTGTAATCTAAACCATAAAATCGACCAAAAGTTGCACGGTAATACTTTTCGTGCAACTTGGTTAAAAACAGGTTAATTAATAGAATTATGAATCATTTGTTTGTTTATTGTTTAATACCAAATAACTTTACATAAAATACAATTCTATTAACATAATTAAATGCATATTCATTTTTTTGAGAACCTTCAGGTGTATATTTACCAACATAAATACGACCTAATGCTTTAGATAAATCATTCGTAGATATCTTAAACAAACTTTGAGGGAATTGAGCAGTAACTTGTTCACTTAATTGACACACCTGCTTAAGTCTACGATACATTCTAAACTCTTTAACAGGAGAGAACCATTTAGTTCTTGGATGATTCATTACTTGCTCAGCACTATGTGAAGTGTCAAGATTAGGTTCAAACAAAACAGCATGTGGAACAATTAAATAAGGTGCTGGTGATGTCCCAACATTAGGACCCCCTTCTACTCTTTCCCTAACATCTTTCTTACGACCTAATGGATCTTCAAAATTAATAACATATCCAGACATATTCATTTGTGGCATACTTTCAAATGATACACCAGTAACCTGATAATAATTAAATTTTAAAATAGTAGATTTAGATTCATTATTTAAAAGATCCAAAGACAAAGTATAATATGCATCGGCATTAACACCAAATGTATTTTTAGACAAATAAACAAATTTCATTGAAGCTTCAAATATCTTCTCCTTAGTACGCCTTCTGACATTCCTTCGATGAGAATGACAAACAACTTTCCTTCTCCATAAATAATGACGCAAACGACGTTGACGATACATCTTGAGCAGTAGATAATACACGTCTATCCAAAGCAAGGTTAAAGAAAAGAATGACATATACGAAAAATGAAGGTCTATTTATAGATTCTGATTAAAACGGTACTAACAATCCTATCCGCGTCGTCTATCAACATGATGGTGCTCCTTGTCACTATGCCAAAATTGTTCAGGATTATCTAAATGGACGTTTCCCAAATCGCTGGATCGGACGCGGAAGCAACAAAAGACCTTGGCCAGCGAGATCACCAGATTTAACCCCTTTAGATTTCTTTGCATGGGGCTTTATCAAATCGCACGTCTATCAGACGAAGATTACGAGTCTTGAAAACTTACGTACACGTATACGAACTGCTGCAGATAACATAACCCCGCAAATGCTCCAGAATGTGTTTAGAAATGCTGCGGAACGATTTGAGCTGTGCAGGGATACTGATGGGCGTCACGTCGAATCCTACTCTTAATTATTTAATAAATGTTACCACTTTATCATTTTATGATTGAATTCCATATAATTTCCAAGTGCTTCACAAAAATAGATCCTGACTTTATGTACACCCTGTGTATATATATTATATATATATATATATATATATATATATATGCAAACAACCACAGGGAAAAGGAAAAGTAAACACGAATTCCGAGCGCTTTCGTGATATATTCACATCTTCAGGGATAAGAATGAAATAGACAGAATTTACCAAGTAACTAAGTTAAATACACAAGCGAAAAATTCCCCAATAGGCAACTCAATTTAAAAAAAACACTTGGTAAATTCTGTCTCTTTCTTGTCCCTGAAGATGTGCATATATCAGGAAAGCGCTCGGATTTCGTGTTTACTTTTCCTTTTCCCTGTGGTTGTTTGCTTATTAAAAAGATCACGTGTTTTTCTGTGATTTAACTGTATATATATATATATATATATATATATATATATATATATGACATAATACTATTATGCACGCTCAGTTTCTTATATATTAAACAGTTTTGAAATTTAAATCCTTGTCATTGTTGTGTAACCAGCATTTTCAATATCTACTGTTTTTCAATATAATGACGTTATTTGAATTATTTATACGTGTATAATGGTATTATTCTATAGTGAACTTTATTTTTGGAACTGAAACCATTGTTATTATGTGTAACTAATATTTGCATTACCTATTGTTTTGTTCACAAGGGCGTTGCACTACTGTATGTATTATGCGTATATAAAGGTATTATTCTAGATTAAACGTTTCTTGAAAACAAATTTATAAATCTCTTTTTTTGTTTTTTTACTGCCTATTTTGAATGTTTATTTTGCCTATTTGCCTGCCTTTTTTAAGGGTTTTAGGTGCCTAAACATCCGGGCTCTAATTATCACCAATTAAAGTTCATTAAAGTACATTACATTATATTAAATTATTACAGTTAATTACAATTAAACAGTTACTATAACTTTTTGTTTTTACAGTGTTTCATATTAATAGACAATTAAGATGTTAGAAATATAATACAAAGTACATAGGCACATACGGTATATAACATAATATAACATACAACATAACACCTTAAGTTATAAATTTGTGGCAGAAGCAAGAGAGAGGATTTCGAATTCAGATGCTTGCTTTTGGCGACGTCATCGAAATTCGAACACCCTGAATCAGCATGAATGAGCAGCTTGCGAGAGGTGAACGCACTAAAAAAAAAAAAAAAAAAAAAAAAATACATGCAAACGTATTTGCGCGATTTTGAAGAACAGGTACAGAGGCATAAAGTTTCTACCATTTCGTAGACTGACACGAGTAAAAATGAATATTTAATAAAAATTGATATAGGGTAATGATCAAGATAAGATATGGAAATATGGATGAATATGGTTGAATAATAATATTTATACTACATAACATATAAATAATGACGTACAAAGAATGAAGTTTTTTTTTATTATATTATTATTATTAAAGAATTTACCATACATTGAATACGGAAGATGTCCAAATACTAAACACATGATTCAGTGTTCAAGGTATGGAAACCGTGAAGGAAATTTAAGTTATTTTATGACGTCATAGTGTATATGTCATTATTGGGAGGATTTAAAAGAAACGAATTAGAGATAAAGAGTGGGTATTAAGGACTAAGAAGTACAACTACGGGTTCCAATCCTGTTATATGCAATGTGTATGCATAATCTAGGGACGAGGGTGAGATGCAAGACAACCATAATTAATTATAATAAATTCTATAACAAATGAAAAATGTAAAATGGATACGACTAAACCATAGAAATGGTAGATCGTAGGGTTGTGACACAAACAAAAATAGATAGCTACAAATAATTTTTTTTATCCAAAATCGCATCAGGCGATTTTGTTTTCTCATGTAAAAATGAATATGGATTATTCATTGTTCATTTTTACACACACACACACACACACACACACATATATATATATAGTGACCCGGTTAAATGATAAACAATTTACGGAGCCTGGTCATATTTTGTTAGTTTTAACAAAAATTATCACGATGTAACCTAACCCTTCGTCAAACGCGTACAACTGAACTAACCGGGCAATGAATTAACCTAACCGGTCATTCAATAATTTTCCCATAGATCTCGAATAATTTTAAGCAACTTTTACCAGATACCATACAAAGAGTGTATCAAAGTGAAGGACTCGGGGTACGTAAATTGTTTATTGTTTATTATTTGACCGGGTACCCTGGCCCTTTAAGCGTTTAAGCGTCTCTCTCTCTCAGAGAGAGACTAGGTTAAAAATGAATCAATTGAATAACAGGAACCTCCCTGAGTAGATCGATAGGTTTTTGAGGCTTCACCTTGTCCTTGTAACTCCTTGTAAAACACTCTCTCTCTCTCTCTCTTTGCCAGCACACACGGCTCCCGATTGTAGTGCAGGAACCCAATTAGCGCACATTAAAAAGGGTGAAAAGGGCACTGCACTCAAATTCTTAAGCATAACGAGACACTCTTGTACCCGATTTTTAACAGCCAATTCCAACTCAAACACGTTGTCTCTGTCTCTCCCTATATATATATATATATATATATATATATATATATATATATATATATATCACTCAAACCCGCAAGGAAAAAGTTATAAAACAGTTTTTGAAAAGGCTAATTAATTTCGGCCGGTCACAACCAAGCCCTTGTCAAAGCCATAAACTAATTAAAATGTCTAAAACAGTTATAAAACTTCCGTCCCACGGAAGAGTGAGCTGAAGTTAAAATGACTGTGTTAAGGCATAATCTGGCGTAGTTTATGAAATCCCATGTGAAGGCTGCCCTCAAAACTACATCGGAGAGACAACTGATTTTCAGAGAAGGATTAATTCCAACAAACGTGACCTGAGATCGGGCAATACTTATAGTAGCTTCGTTCAGCAGAGGGAACATCATAATCATATTTTTAACTTCCAGGATTCTAAACCTATCATAAAGGTCAGGGACCAGGAACAGAGACAAATATACGAGGCATTTTATATTTTAGGAGAAAACACCATTTCAAATATTAAGCTGTCCTACAGTATGGATAGCTTTATTTTTAACATTTTAAAATATTTTCAGCAATTTCGGGTCGTGACCGGCTGCCAGATGTACAAGATTGATTTTTACTTAGATTTCTCATCTTGAATGTTTGAAATCTGGCCAATTTTTTGCCTTTTCCAACTGCCAGATGTACGACAGCTACCGTCTCTCTGTCCGCGATTATGCGTTAAACACAGTATTTTAACTTCAGCTCTTCCGAGGGGTGGAAGTTTTATAATTTTTTTAGATATTTTAACTAGTTTATGGCTTTAAAAAGGGCTTGGTTATGACTGGCCGAAATTAATTAGCCTTTTTAAACACTGTTTTATAATTTTTTCCTTGCAGATTTGAGTTGTATTATATTGTTGCGGTAAATGCAATCAAAGTTTATATATATATATATATATATATATATATATATTATATATATATCTATATATATATTATATATATATATATATATATATATACACTGTGTATATATATATATATATATATATATATATATATATATATATATATATATATATATATATATATATATATAATGTTATATAATGCTATAATGTTTCAGACCAACAAAGACCCTAGGATCCGCTCATGGCTGGTCTACCTAACTGTGTTCGTAATCGTGTATTGTGTATGTCCTCCGTGGTGGCGGAGGGGACCTACAATTTTACGTGGGTTCCGAACCACAATATATATATATATATATATATATATATATATATATATGGGTGTGTGTGTGTCTGTGTGAAATATCCTTGGGGGAAGTTCCGATTTCAGTCGAATTACAAAAAGTCTTCCTTTTAATAGTAGTAAATTTATGAATTTTCCCCATTTTCTTTTCATTTCCTTCTGTCGGGATATTTAAGGGGAGACTATTGTTGGAGATGAATAATTGATTTCTTTTATTTATATCCCTATAATGTATTATCTATTCGCTTCAGGTGTTCATTATTTATTCGGCTATTATATATATATATATATATATATGCACCTCGGTGTTGTAGTGTTAGCGTCGCTGACTATGAATCCATCGACCACGGGATCGAGACCCGGTGCCGGCAGACAGCGCGTAGTAAAGCCCAACTGATCTTTCTTCCACACAACAGAGAAAGTGGTTGGCAGATAAATGGGTACCCTGGGTATATATGAAAAGAATGAGCAATGCTTATATCTGAAGCATAAATTAGGTATTTTAAAGTAGCCGCGTTATAATTTATTGCCTAATCTTTACTAATCTATCGAGAGGTGAGATATCAGCGCGGGAGTGGGCTTGGATTCATTTTTTCAACCATACTGCTTACGGCTGTCTCCTTGCTGAAGAGTGGTGCCAGATATCTCGGTAGGAAAGCGTTACAATCATGTCTTAACACGGTAGAAGACAATGGCGGGGACTAAGCCTAAAGAAGCTCTAAAAAAGGACTTAAAGCGTACACGGGACGAAATCATCAAAGATGCAAAGAGAAAAATGCGTGGTGGTGGGAAGAAGAAGAGTCCTCTACAAAAGAAGAAGGGGTTACCAGCACGTGGCGTTAAACGTAAAAGGCCATAAAAAAAAGTGTTCTAAGCGCATGAAACCTATGGTTGACCACTTTTTTAACAGGTATAAGCTGAGGATGTTGCTCTCATGAATCATAGACTGTTTATTACTTGTCGAGAGAGTTGTCACTGTTTCTGGCTCGCCATGGCCCGTTTCATCCATCCGTGTAGCTCACAATTTAATTTTGTAAACCGGAGCTGGCCCTCTTTGACATGCCCCAACACAAGTTTCTATAGAGCACAGTGACTTTATTACAATTAATCCGTTAAACACCATTAGCTCCCCGAGTGCTCCTATAGAGTTCGTGATACCCAGCTCAGGACCTTACTTTTTTGATCCAAGCTGTGTGCACATGTACGCTAAATTACGAATAGCCCATTCAGATGGAACGGACTGTGAAGACAAATACGTTGTATTCCCAGAAACAAACTTTCTACACTCCATATTCAGTCAGTGTGACGTGTATTTAAATCAGGTCAACATCTCGGCAGGATCTGGCTACTACCACCTACGAGCCTATCTGGAAAATGTCCTCAACTTTTCAAAAGAAGCGAAGGATACCTTTTTAACTGCCGAAGATTATCATGAAACTAAAGATGAAAGTAGTATAAAGGACAAATTTAAAAATTCTAAAAAGAAGATATATGAATACTTTGGGCGCCTACACACAGATTTCACTTTCCAGGAGAAGCTGCTTGTGAATGGGGGGGTCGATATTAGGGATGAAACGGTAGCTATTTTACCGGGTAATCGGATTCGGGTACCCGAAAAGTAATACCCAATCGGGTCTTGCAATATTATCATTAAAATTAAATTTAAATTAAAACAACAGCCATTTTTGGAACATAAGACTTTATTCTACTAAGCACACACAAAAACTTAAGCATAATACTGAATGTTACACACTGCAAAATGCAAATACAGGTAATTTTTCGCAATTTTACGCCATTTGTTTTATAAATAAAAAAAATTATAAACGAGAAATGGATGTGAACATAAACATTCATTTCAATTTTTCAAACCATCAAAGTTAGCACACAGCATATTAAAGTTGTACTTAAGTAGAAGCAGCATCTCAGCCATTTTAGTATTTTAATTGGAATACGTGAGTTTTAAATTAAATTGTAAAGAATATAGTAATGGCCAGATGTTAAATTGCATTAAGGCGGAATTACACAGTGGGAAATTTTCCGAAATTTCTAGAAAATCTTAACCCGTTTGCATCCCAATAGCTTGGTATCGATACCACGAATCAAGTACTTGGTATCGGTACTCGATACCACCGATACCGAGCTGTAAAGTACTTGGTATCGTATCGAATTAAAATCATTGGTATCGCCCATCCCTAGAATATATCAGTGGTAAGTAGGCGGAGAGTCGACTGCTTTGAGTCGTGAAAAAGTCTCGTCTAAACAACCCCGAGTATTTTCACGACTTTCGACGGCTTTTCACGACTGCTTTGAGTCGCGAAGAAAGTCCCGTGTACTTAGGTTTTTACTACCCGATGTTTGAGCAATTACCCGATCCGGTCGGTATGCTCAGGTAATACAGGGTGTACATAAAGTCAGGATCTATTTTTGTGAAGCACTTGGAAATTATATGGAATTCAATCATAAAATGATAAAGTGGTAACATTTATTAAATAATTAAGAGTAGGATTCGACGTGACGCCCATCAGTATCCCTGCACAGCTCATATCGTTTCGCAGCATTTCTAAACACATTCTGGAGCATTTGCGGGGTTATGTTATCTGCAGCAGTTCGTATACGTGTACGTAAGTTTTCAAGACTCGTAATCTTCGTCTGATAGACGTGCGATTTGATAAAGCCCCATGCAAAGAAATCTAAAGGGGTTAAATCTGGTGATCTCGCTGGCCAAGGTCTTTTGTTGCTTCCGCGTCCGATCCAGCGATTTGGAAAACGTCCATTTAGATAATCCTGAACAATTTTGGCATAGTGACAAGGAGCACCATCATGTTGATAGGCGACGGTACTAACAATCCTATCCCCGTCGTCTATCAACATGATGGTGCTCCTTGTCACTATGCCAAAATTGTTCAGGATTATCTAAATGGACATTTCCCAAATCGCTGGATCGGACGCGGAAGCAACAGACCTTGGCCAGCGAGATCACCAGATTTAACCCCTTTAGATTTCTTTGCATGGAGCTTTATCAAATCGCACGTCTATCAGACGAAGATTACGAGTCTTGAAAACTTGCGTACACGTATACGAACTGCTGCAGATAACATAACCCCGCAAATGCTCCAGAATGTGTTTAGAAATGCTGCGGAACGATTTGAGCTGTGCAGGGATACTGATGGGCGTCACATCGAATCCTACTCTTAATTATTTAATAAATGTTACCACTTTATCATTTTATGATTGAATTCCATATAATTTCCAAGTGCTTCACAAAAATAGATCCTGACTTTATGTACACCCTGTACATTATTCAATCGGGTCGGGTACCCGTTTCATCCCTAGTTGATACGAAAATAAAGCTCACTCGTACGAGCCCCGAGATTTGTTTAAGTCTGGGGGCTGACCAAGACTAGAGCTCGAAGCTTGTGGTGATTCCATGGGCGTACCTAAAGTATTGGGCACCCCCCATAAATAATTTTAAAATTTAAACGCACAGAAAAATATATTATGTTTGCAAGTAGATTTTTAAACAGTACAGTACTGCCATAAGCAAATTGGAAATAAGAAAAATGCAGGACATTAAAAATTCAGTGAACAGGTAACACCAGTTTATTTTATACAAAAAACAGAGGAAATCCAGTCTGAACGCTCAACCTATTCTTCAAAGGTAAATAGAGAGGACTAGCAAAAGATCGGCGCTACGCGCTGATTTTGCTCGATCTGCGGTGCTTCGGCTGGATTGTGGGCCTACGGCGTATTTTATTTTGAACATCAGTAGCCCTTTATCTGGATATCATTCCTATTCCTCTCACCATGGGCCTCAGTAATTGGGGTGCCTGCGGCCTTCCAGTTACTGGCAAACCAATTATTCATTCAATAAAACTACAGAAAAGAACGCAGCCATGAAAATCTAAAGCTTCACAAATCTTAATACAATGAGCTCGGATTTGAAGCTTAAGATTTTCATGACTGCGTTCATTTCTATAGTTTTATTGACCAAATAACTGAACCGACAGTAATTGGGGGCCCTGCGGCCCGCCAAATCATAGTTTTCATTGTTTCGAGTGCATCAATAGCGTTGCCGGGGTGGATGTTGAACGATATATATATATATATATATATTATATATATATATGCCCGGTTAGGTAAACTGAATGCCCGGTTAGGTTAATTGAATGCCAAGTTAGCTCAACTGAATGCCCGATTAGGTTAATTAAATGGCCGGGTAGATCAACTGAATACCCGATTAGATTAATTGAATGCCCGGGTACGTTAATTGAATGCCCGGTTAGGTTAATTGTACACCCTTGACGATTGGTTAGGTTAAGTCATGATATTTTCGTTAAAGCCAACGAAAATATCACGACTTAATCTACCCAATCGTCAAGGACGTACAGATGACCTAACCTGGCATTCAATGAACCTAACCGGGTATTCAATAATTTTACCATAGGTTTCGTAATGATCTTGATGACGCCATTTAATGTTTTAAAATTAATTATTTAATTTATTAACACCCACGTCCACAACCTCGGGACCTAATCAATATGTGTGTGAAGTTTCATGTTTGTAACTGCTTCCATTTTGGAGTTATGGCTGATGGCTGGAACACACACACACACACACACACACACACACACACACACGTCTTTTTATTATTATTATTATTATTATTATTATTATTATAGATAAACAATAGACTGGTACAAATTTATAACCGAAAGACTTCCGAAAATCAACAATTTTTGATAAAGAAAAGGGGAAAATTGGTTTTGTAGGCCTAGGGGGTCCGAAATTTTCATAAAATGGAAAATAATTGCTATTTTCTTACTTACAGCGACAGGCATAATGATATTAGGATACCTAATAGAAATTTTGTAATATTTTAAAGTGGGGAAAATAAATAATTTTCTAAAAATGATCTTCAACTACAAAAGCGCATCTAATCAGATAACTTAATTAACGTATTTCTATGACAACTAAAAAAATAGAATGATAAATCAATATCCTATCAAATTGTTTGTGTATACGTAAAATTATTTGTACAAAAGCCAGTAATAAAACGCACAAAAGTCACGGTAAATAATTTCGAGTGTGGCTCGTTTAACTTTAAACTCGTGTTTATTTAAATTGCCCGTTTTAATTATGTAATTTTTTATATTGAATCGATAAAGAAATCTTTTGTGAATCGAAAAATCTTTTGTGAATCGAATGATATTAAATGTTTAGTAAATATTGACTTATTTTGTGCCAAAATTATGATTAAAAATGAAAAATTAAAAAAATGAGTGTACAGGCATGGGAAGAACTGTACCCCTAAAAGGGGGGAAGGAATTATGTTAGGGAATTTTTTTTAGCATGGGCACTGCACAATGAAAAGACGCATCGAATGGTGAAAACCGCATTGTTCTACACCAATTGTAGCGACCTGTAGGTGTGCGCAAAAAAACTGTTACATATATATATATATATATATATATATATATATATATATATATATATATACATTTTAACTGAAAAGAACACGCAGTATAATTAACGTAAAGAACGGCGCTTGTATAGGAGAACATTCCGCGCAAGATGAGGAGGGAGAACGAACAAATGAAAAAATGAGGTAACCACCCGGGAATCAAACCCGGGATCTTCCGATTGCCGGTCATATATGATAACCACTACCTACACCATGGTCCTCACTCGATCAGAAGCCGTAATTCTCCCACAATCCTACATACGCGCAGATCCTACGCGCAATCCTACATACGCGGAATGTTCTCCTATACAAGCGTCGTTCTTTACGTTAATTATACTGCGTGTTCTTTGCAGTTAAAATGTATATAAGGTGCGGCATGCGGGAGGTGCCCCCCTCGGGGCATTGGTTTCTGCGCGTATGTAGGAGAATTACGACTTCTGATCGAGTGAGGACCATGGTGTAGTGGTTATCATATCTGACCGGCAATCGGAAGATCCCGGGTTCGATTCCCGGGTGGTTACCTCATTTTTTCATTTGTTCGTTCTCCCTCCTCATCTTGCGCGGAATGTTCTCCTACACAAGCGTCGTTCTTTACGTTGATATACAGGGTGTCCCATAAGTCAGGCATCATAGGAAAAATAATAAAAAAAGGCAAAACAAAAGCTTTTATTTACAGAACGTGCTCAATATGTCCACCATTGTTTTCAATACACAAATTCAGACGTGATACCCAATCAGCAAGCACACGATGAATGATGTCAGGAGTAATGGTGTTACATGCCCCAATAATGCGCTTCTGCAAATGTTCAACACTCCTAATTTTCTCTGCGTATACCAGCGCTTTCAAGTGGCCCCAGAGATAAAAATCTAGTGGCGTGAGATCCGGGCTTCTAGCTCACCATTCCACAGGCCCTCGACGTCCTATCCAATGACCAGGGAATTGTTGGTACAGGTATCCCCTTACTTTGGTGCTGTAATGTGCAGGAGCGCCATCTTGCTGGAACCATGTTGGGAAATTTCCTTCTTCGTTCAAGACACTGGGAAATGCTTCTTCCTTGAGCATACGTAGGTAGGTGCCTCCAGTGACATGTTCATCGAAAAAGAGGGGGCCTATGATGCGATCCTTCCGAATGCCACACCATACCATCACCCGAGATGCACCTTGTTCCTTTGAAGAGGTATACCAGTGAGGGTTGTTTTGAGACCAGTAGCGGGTGTTCTGTCGATTTACCTCACCATTTCCATAAAAAACAGCCTCGTCACTGAACAGAATGGTGGACGGGAAATTGGCATCCCGAGCATATTGTTCCGTAGCCCATTCACAAAATTCCATCCGCCGGTCGGGATCATCATCGCTTAATTTCTATAGGATCTGAAGTTTATATGGATGCCATTTGTGAGTCTGAAGAATGCGATGGATGCTACTTTTCGACACTCCTGTCTCGGCGGACAATCGCCGAAGAGACTTATTGGGACTTCTGTTAAAATGAGCCAGGATAGCAGTCGCTGTATCATCGTCAATGGACCTCCTTGAAGGTCCACTGCGTGGTTTATCTTCTATGGATCCTGTTTCCTTGAACTTTGCAACAAGTCTACTAACACAACTCTGTGTTATTGGCTCGCGGTCTGGATGCAGTCTGTTAAATTCAGCAGCGGCCTCTCTTTGACTCCGATTTCCTATGAGTAGAATTATCTGGATTCGTTCTTCCTTGCTCACAGACATTATGGCCTGTAGAAAGAGAGAAATATGAATTATGGTTTGTAGAAATAGAAAAATATTAATTTCTCCTATGATGCCGGACTTATGGGACACCCTGTATAATATATAAGGCTTCATTTCTGAAATAGTATATTAGATTCACAGTCTCTGCTTTCGAGCCTTAATTTCTGCAAATTGATCAATGACCTCATCAAAATTCACCTTCTTTGCATATTCATGTTCAATTGAAAGTAAAGCCAGATTTGTCAATCTTGTCTGACTCATGGTCGAGCGAAAGAAATTTTTTATCAATTTCAATTTGGAAAAACTTCTTTCACATGAAGCAATAGACACACAGACAGCCAAAAAGAATCTCAAACACAGTGACAAGCTTGGCAAAGATTCACAAAAATCCCATTTCACAATAAACTCCAGAAACTGCAATGCTGTCCATTTCTTTGCCTCTTCAACGCTGATTTTGGCAGCTTCCAAATGCCTCCGAAGTCGTCCAATTTCCACATTGATATCTTCTTCAGAGAATTCATCGAAAATCTGAATCAAATTTGGAATATACTTCCGAAGTTGTTCTTCTGTTGCAACAACCAAAGTGTTTGACTGAATAACAGTGAAGATTGACAGAATTTGATCCATTGCCTTAGAACGAATCTCCAATTCTTGATGAAAGCGATCAAGACATTCAAACATAGCCCTTTTTACTTCCTCTGGCAATGTGAGACCAGCATCCTTTGCCATCTCTCCTGGCATCCTTTTTCGGAGCTTTACTCTCCCTCTTCTCTCCATAGAAATGTCCATTTCCTCACACTTTGTAGTTGCATAATGAATGGCCCTCTCCACAATTTCATTGCGCTGATCTTCAAGAAAAAGTTTTAGAGCTTGGAGCTTCACGATGCACTTTTCAAGGCTGATTCCAACTGTTTGCAAATACTTTTGTGTGAGATTAATTTCTTCCAGGACTTCACACCAGAAAGAAAGGTAACTCAAAAAAGAGAAATCACATACAGCAGACAGCAAAATCTGAGCTGATCCTCTTGTGTCTACATTTTCTTTGGGATCGCACAGTACTTCAAGGGTTGAGGTCAGCTTTTCAAAATTTGCCTTCACTGGTTTCACAGCGTCATAATGAGCACTCCATCTTATATGGGAAAGTCTTTTGACTGTCATGCCTACATTCTCCATCAGCACTTCCCATCGATGAGTTGAGACTGAAAAGAAGGAATAGACTCTCTCTAAGGTTCCAAAAAAAGTCACACATGAAGAAACGCTTCCAAATGAGTGCACTCCGCAAAGGTTCAGAGAATGATTTGCACAAGGCACAAACAAAACCTTGGGATTAATCTTTCTGATCTTTGACTGAACACCATCATGAATCCCAGCCATAGTTGCAGCGTTGTCATATCCTTGACCACGGCACAGGTTTATGTCCAGTCCATCTCTCTCCAGATGTCTCAGGATATCCCCTGTGAGCTCAGCAGCAGTCTTTCCGGCAATAGAGAAGAAGCCCAAGAATGATTCCTTTACTTCAACTTTGTCACATTCAATATGGACGTATCTGATCACTTCACACATCTGATCAGTGTGGGACACATCAGGAGTGCTCTCAAAAAGAATCCCAAAATACTTTGCTTTCTTGATATCAGCCACTATTTTCTCTTTGACGTAATTCCCCAAAAGGCAAATGAACTCATTCTGAATCTTTAGCGATAAAAACGAAGTCACTCTCCTCCCAGATGGAATAGAATGCTTAATCCTTACAAAATGTTCTTTCAAAACTGGATCATAATTTGACAGCAGCTCTACCAATTCCCTGAAGTTTCCTTTGTTTGCTGATGACATGTCCTCTTTGTGACCACGAAAAGGAAGATTCTGGTGAGCCAGAAACAAGGTTACGTCCAAGAGGCGATGTAAAATATCCCTCCATTTCTTTCTCTCCTTGTCCATTGTTGCTTGATGAATTTGATCAATGGTTTTTTGAAGCTTCAACCCTGCTCCCAAGGTCTTCCATTCCTCCATGCATAAGAGATGCTGCTCAGAAGCCTCACGGTCAGACACTTTGGGTTTAGCTTCCACCATGCTTGAAACCCAGTGACAAAGCTGGATGTTCCAATTCCTTTGTCATCAAGAGCAAACAGTCTGCAGCAAAAACAAAACAAACTTTCTTTTGATGGAGCGTAAACCATCCATGTTCTCAAAACTTTCTCGCCATTTGGCAGAGTCTTATAGAACCATGCAGTGGTCAGCTGTCTACTCTTCCCTTTGGATTTCTCTCCTTGTCTTTGAACTGCCCTGAAAGGTCCATCCCTATTTTGGAAGGGTTCACTTCTCCTCTTAATAAGATAAACTCTCAAGTCATTTGGAACCGGGATTGGCCAAGCAGCGACATCAGAATAAATTGAAAATCTATCCGTCTCCTCTTCTTCATGAGAGTCTTCCTCCTGTTGGTGTGGACTTCTGCTGACGTCTCCTTCCTCTTCATCAGTTTCACCGCTTTTCGAAGATGAATTGCCATCCTCCAATCCTTGCTCTCTCTCATCTGAATCCTCTTGTGAAGATGCTTCTTGTATTTGCCCTTCAGATTCACCAGGCTGAATATCTTCAGGACTTTCTCCTATTGCACTTGATGTTGAAGGCGTCACATACTTCGAAATTGATCCAGACATTGCCTGAGCCACCTCTTCTCTTGCCTTCTTCATTTTTCTTTGTTGGAATCCACTGGGTCGATTTCGCTTCATGGTGGATGTTTTCTGCAAAATTTTAAAATCAAAAGGTATAAAGCATGAACATGCATAACAAGCATGAACTATTATGACTTGCAATACATTAACTGAACAAATTGTCTGTGATTATTATTATTATTATTATTATTATTATTATACAGCATTATTAGTCCCACACTTGCGCGGAGTCGCTGCTGCGGATCCTCCTTATCCACTCTTGTCTATCCTGTACCAGCTCGACATCCAGCTCCCGCTCCCTCAGGTCGTCCTGAACACTGTACCCCCTCGCATGGTCTCTCCTTCCTCGCCCGTCTTCTCTGAGCTATCTTCTTCAGCCGCATCCGCTCATGGTGCGGTAGCCCTCGTCCACTTTCCACGGGGCAGGGCGATCCTCCCGCGCGTCGGTTACGACGGACGCCCTAGCATGTACGACATTTACGACATTTTCCATGATCCGCATATCATAATGGTATTGGCAAGGTTTTACGCCGGCTGCCCTTCCTGACGCAACCAGAAAGACAAATAATGAAATTTATAAATATGAAGTTTCAGAATGTAATTATCGTAATATTTTCTCTGTGAAGAAGATATTAAGCCTTCTCCTTTATTTTTTTATTTTTTTTTTTTAGGATGCCCACAAAAATAATTTTTCTGTACTTTTTGTAATAATTTTCTCTCCCTTAATTGCTAATCATTTTCCTTTACAAACTCATGTCTACTCTTTCTTTCCTCTGGACTCGCTTACAATCTATACTATAAAAAGGCAGTCTTGTCTGTGCGTCTACTTAATATTTACGGATGTAAATAATTATAAGGTACTGATACCGCTTAATTACACACTGCAAAGTATTATTATTATTATTTTTTTTATTTTTTTTTTTATTATAACATCACGACGATGCATTTACCGGGTATTATAATATCACGATGATGCATTTAT
This sequence comes from Bathynomus jamesi, assembly GCA_023014485.1. Classification (NCBI taxonomy): domain Eukaryota; kingdom Metazoa; phylum Arthropoda; class Malacostraca; order Isopoda; family Cirolanidae; genus Bathynomus; species Bathynomus jamesi. The sequence continues at coordinate 78,613 of JAJOZX010001045.1, forward strand.
AAACACTTAAACATCACTATGATACCACATTGTCAAAAATTACTGGACACTGGTATAAGTACTGTACCATGATATTGTTATAAATACCAGCACTTTATGCTTTATCATAATTATTTAATGAAACACCTCATGTATGTGGAGTCACAGTGTCAAGTGAACAAGACTTGGAATGTCATTTGCAGCCAGCTGGCTATGCTCAACAAACTGATGACTAAAACGTCAACAAACGTTCTCCTTTCGATGTATTTTTATCAAATATTTAATTTTTCGTTTGTAAATTTTGTATTACCAATAAAAATAAAAATTTATTTTATTGTGGAAATTAACATTAAGCTGTTGTAATAGTTTGAACATTTTTAATGTTTTTTTCTTACTTTGGCGAATTTTTCATTTGGTTTGAAAACTTGTACTGGTATTTCAACTCTCCCGATGGCACCCCCGTCCTGGCTGTCGCCCGGGGCGGACCGCCCCCCTCGCACCCTCCCTTAGTACGCCACTGGATGGTTCATATTATGGAAACATATCTCCGCGTGCGTCGAGTGAAATTAAGCTCTGCCAAACAATTGAAACTGAAAAAAATTTACTACACGCGACAGTAAAATACCCAATTAATAGAGTCCAGCTGAAACTATATACGGTGCCCTCAGGGCTAACATTAAAGCAGATAAAAAATGTGACTCTTGAAGCTCTACCTAAAAGGTTATTAAATGGAATGCAGGAGCACGCTTCTATGAATGGAAAATATAAAAAGAACGCATTTAATTTCGAAAATTTCGGCCTTAAAAATATAACCCTATACGTCAATGGAGTCGCATACTCTGGTATGCAACCACATAAAAAATCGGTTCCCGTTTGTAGGCACTAGTTGTATTGTGTGAAGTTTTACGCGTATATATACATAATTGTAACTTCATCAATTGTAGCCAATATTGTGTAAAATTATAAAATGTACCCAATAACATTAGTTTGTGTAGCGTTTAAGGACGATGCTTATGTTCTGCAGCTTATTTAAAAATGTAATGGATGCTAATTATGTAACTAAATTAAGTTGGATATATATATATATATATATATTATATAATATACAGTATATATATATATATATATATATATATATATATATATTATATATATATATATATATATATATATATATATATATATACAGGGCGTCCCAAAAAAATGTATACACACTTTAAATAATTCTAAAGGCAGTGTTTATTAAAATACATTTCATTTTCAAAATGTAATAGAATCTACAGACATTATTTAATTGTTTTGTCACCGCCTGTTTTCAAACTGACGTCCGTTCTGGTCCAGGCACTGCGCAAGCAACTGTAACAGGTACCGTCTACCTTGATATGCTTCAGCAGTTTCTCGAACCACAGCTTCTTGATGATGGCATTCTTGATAATGTTGTGTTTCAACAAGAAGCATTGATCTTTTGGCGATAAACCTTTGTTTTTATGAAACCCCATGCAAAGAAATCCAGGGGTGTCAAATCCGGAGAACGCGGAGGCCAAGGTCGAGGTCCTCCACGTCCAATCCACCGATTCGGAAGGCGTCTGTTGAGGTATTCTCGAACAATTAGAGCATAATGACATGGTGCTCCATCTTGTTGAAACACAACATTATCAAGAATGCCATCATCAAGAAGCTGTGGTTCGAGAAACTGCTGAAGCATATCAAGGTAGACGGTACCTGTTACAGTTGCTTCCGCAAAGAAGATGGGCCATAAATTTTGGATTTGGTCATTCCAAGCCACACGTTAACTTTTGGAGAGTCTCTTTGCCATTCTATGACTTCAGACGGTCTTTCATTGGACCAGATAATGAAAAAATTCTGAAAATAAAATTATGAAAAAAATTTAGAAATTTATACATTTTTAACACATATTAAACATGATAAACATAAATAAAAGTGTGTTTTTAAAAAATTTGTCCGATTTCATTGAAATAGATAGTTAATTCTGGGACACCCTGTATATATACAGTATATAGCCGAATAAATAATGATCACCTGAAGCGAATAAATGACACTGGTATGCATCAATTTTGCTGTCAAGGGTTTTGTAAGTGATTCTTATAGAGTTTTTCCTGCTGATTTCGAATCTGCAATCCGTTTTTCTCGATCAGCTCAGGTTATCCGGCTATGGCCTCATAAGTAAAATAGAATTTTTCGTGATTTTGTCAAAGCGGAATTGGAACAGTAACATCTATCATCACTTGTTTCACTTGTATAATATCTTTTTTACTTTTCAGGCATATAGATAAAATATTTCATAATGAATAGAGCGTGTAAAAATGATCCCAATAGATTCTGCTACATATGTGGGACGGTTACCATGCCAAATAACCAGTCCCAAATCACTAAATTTGTGAAGACAATGTATAGAGCATACTTTGGAATTAAGCTAGGGGACCAGGACAAAAATTTCGCCCCTCATATGTGCTGCAAGACGTGCATTGAAAATTTGAGAAGATGGAGCAAAGGCAGAGCGAAATCTTTGCCTTTTGGAATTCCCATGATTTGGAGAGAAGGAAAGGATCACGTGACAGATTGCTATTTCTGCATGACAAACCTCCAAGGTGGGCTTATAAATTTATTTTTCTTAAATATTTTGAAATCCTCGTATGAAACTTGACATAATATTCACCATAATGTAATATTCACCATATGTAGCATAATATTCACCATAATGGTAATCATACATTTACATATACATATTGTTATAGAAAATACATTTACACATACATATTGTTATACAAGTTACATTTACATATACAATGATTGTATATTTTCTTTCTTTTTCATTCATATTGTCCCCGAAGGGACAATATGAATGAAAAAGAAAGAAAATATACAGACTCCATCGACCTATTTCATATCTTACAGACCGCAGCCTTCCCTCACGAGCCGCCACTGTCTGAATGCTTCTTCTATTTCATATGCAAGTTTTATATCCATGTTTCTGTGTTTCTATTTTCAGGAGTTAACAAGAAGAATAAACACATTGTTGTATACCCTGACATTCCTTCTGCTATGAGACCTGTACCCCATGGTCCTGGAATTCCAATACCCGACCCACCTCAAACCCTGGACTTCGATGATTCTGATGATGAATCAATGACCAATGCCAATGACCAGTCCCAGTCGTATATACCTCAAAATACCGCTTCAAATGAGCCGAGGCGCCTCAACCAGGCCAAACTTAATGATCTTACCAGGGATTTAGGACTTTCCAAATTAGCTGCCGAGATCTTGGGCTCACGACTTCGAGAGGACAACTTGCTGGCTCCGGGAACAACATTCTCCTGGTATAGGAAACGAGAGGAAGAATTCCGCAAGTTTTTGCAGTGCACGAAAATACCTCTTCCTTAGTGTACTGCTGCAATGTTGAGGGGCTAATCGAATCCTTGGGCCTGCCATATAACGCATCAGAATGGAGGCTATTTATAGACTCGTCTAAACGAAGTTTGAAAGCAGTACTTCTCAACATTGGGAATAGGGTTGCATCAGTCCCTGTAGCACATTTCGTACAACTTACTGAGAGCTACGATAACATGAAAATTTTACTGGATGCTCTCGTATACGACCAACATAACTGGAGGATCTGTGGAGATTTGAAGGTAATACTAATATCATAAGTAAACTATTGCTATTGACTATGTTGTTTTTCCAAAGGTTATTTGAGAGCGTATAAGAACACTTAACTTTCCCACAGAAGTGATACAGTCCAATGCATAGATTTTTTTATCTGATAGAACAAATTCTCTAAATTCTTTAAATATTTTCATTTTTTTTCAGATTGTGGCATTTGTATTGGGAATGCAAGGGGGATACACGAAATACCCATGTTTCCTCTGAAAATGGGATAGCCGAGCGGATGAGAAGCACTATGCACATCGTGAATGGGCATCCAGAGAGAATTTTGAACGTGGGTCGCATAATGTCGTTTCAGTGCTCCTTGTACCACCAACAAAAATTTTGCTCCCACCACTTCATATTAAGCTGGGCTTGATGAAAAATTTCATCAAATCAATGAATAAGGAGGGTTCAGCATTCCGATATCTCGAGAGTAAATTTCGTCATATATCTGATGCTAAACTAAATGCTGGGGTTTTTGATGGTCCTCAAATTCGAACTTTGATCAAGGATACTCAGTTTGAAAACGCAATGACTCCAACTGAGAAGAATGCCTGGCAGGCATTCAAATCAGTTGTCACTGATTTTCTTGGCAAGCGTAGAAGTCCAGAATACGAGTCCGTTGTCGAAAACTTGATGGAAGCTTTCAAAGCTCATGGGTCGCGTATGTCCATAAAAATGCATTTTGTGGTCCCACTTGGACTATTTTCCTGAAAATTGCGGGGATTATAGTGAGGAACAGGGTGAACGATTTCACCAAGATATCAAAATAATGGAAGAGAGGTACCAGGGAAACTGGGATATCAATATGCTGGCGGACTATTGCTGGTGTTTGAAGCGAGACGTGCCCGAAGAAAAACAGACAGAAAGCCAAAAAAACTTCATTCCTTCCTCAATAAACTTTTTTCCATATTCATTGTATGAATAAAAGTATTTATTCACACAATGTTTTCATTTTTCACGAGTGTTCTTATAATATTACTCGTATCTACAGTGTTTAAGCTAAAAAAATCAATAAATTTGGGGATAAAATTGGACTTATAATAAATGGCCAATAGAGAAAAAACCTGACCTGATTGAGGAAAACCAATGTCATTTTCGAATTCAGCATGGTCGAATTATATAATATGAGTTGAAAAAACCCTCACAGCAGACAAAAAAATTTCATATGCATACTAGTGAATACATTGTAGGGATATACGTTAAAAAATCAATGATTCATCTTCGACAATAGTCTCCCCTTAAATATTCCGACAGAAGGAAATGAAAGAAAAAGGGGAAAATTCATGAATTTCTTGCTATTAAAAGGATGACCAATTTTTATAATTCGACACAAGATTCAACTTAAATCGGAACTTTTCCCCAAGGATATTTCAGACACACACACACACATACACACACACACACACATATATATACATATATATATATATATATATATATAGATAGAGAGAGAGAGAGAGAGAGAGAGTTTGAGTTGGAATCGGCTGTGAAAAATCGGGTACAAAAGAGTGTCATTATGCACTACAATCAGGAGCCGTGTGTGCTGGCAAAGAGTTACAAGGAGTTACAAGGAAAAGTAGTAACTCAAAAGGCCTTGCGGCCCATACCGTGGAGGTACCAATGGCCACGAGTGCCAGGGAAAATTTCATACACCCTCAAATAGTGTGCAAGATTCGGTCTAACCCAGGGGCGGCTCGTCGGTAGGCACTGCGGAACTGCAGCACCCCCATGCTCTTATGATCTTTATATTTAAATATTTAAAATAGCCTCTCTGATTGTTTTTTTCAATGAACTTTGAGTTTTTAAATCAGATTATATCCTTTTTTCCTTAAACTGTTTCAATGCCGAACGAATGAATCACGAAAGTAGCTTCAGCCTTCCCGTGGAACTGCGTACTTAACAGTTCCAGATTTTGTTCGAAACGCTTGAAACCTCGGTGGCGGACGTACGAAGAGCGAGTCAGAATCGTGGGTTTAAGAGGATCCAAAGCACTGTGGACAGAGCAGTGCCGATTTGTTTGTTTGACGAGGTAGTTGTGTTGCTGTATCGTTTGCTAATTCGAAATTTAATTTCCGAATTGCATTTATCAATGATTTGTTATTTATTTTTTGTCGTGAGATTGAAGTTAATTATATAATAATTGGATTATTTACAATATATAGCTTTCATTTCTTAGAATATTTTTTCGCTCAGAATAAAAACAGAAGAATGGAATTTGTTTATAAATAAAATTTTTGGCAAATTCGAAATTACCCGTTAAGCGTAAGTACCCTATAATTGATTTTATGATACTATTTTACTTATTTTTATGACTGAGTAGTGAGTAGTTATCTATTTATCTATTCGACTTTCTCTCTCTCTCATATATATATATATATATATATATATATATATATATATATATATATATATATATATATATATAATCGACACAATTGTTCGCAATTTCTGAGGCAGCACCCTCATAACTGAAAGTGACGAGCCGCCACTGGTCTAACCTTTTCTTGAACAGATCCACAGAAGAACTGTTTACAACTTCTGAAGGTAGCCTGTTCCACGTGTCACAGATCTTATACGTAAAGTAATTCCCACACACACTAGTCCTAAACCGTTTCAAATCAAACTTCCAACCATTGGTGCGAGTTGGGTTATCATTTAAACTAAACATGCTTCTAAAATCGGCATTGTTGAACCCGCGTAAAAACTTGAAAACCTCGATGAGTTGACCGCGCAGCCTCCGAGTTTCCAGCGAAAAAAATTCAGGACGCGTAACCGTCGATTGTAGCCCATATGCCTAACGGAAGGAATTAACTTTGTGGCCCTCGCCTGGACTCGCTCCAGCCTCTCAATATCTTTCCTGAGGGTGGGCGACCAGAACTGCACAGCATACTCCAGGTACGGCCGAACCAGAGAATTGTACAGAGAGAGCACAATCTCCTTGTTCCGAAATCGAAATTGCCTCCTAATATAACCCAACAACTTCTGGGCTTTATTTTCCACCTCTACGCACTGTTTGGTCCTTTTCCAAATCAATGGCCTCGATATTACTCCCCAACATCTAGTAGTCCGACTTGGGCTTGGCGTTGCCAATGTGCATCACCTTGCATTTACCCAAGTTAAGCGGCATTTGCTATTTTTCGGACCACTCTCCTATCCTACGTAGGTCCGCACGCAGTCGCTCGATCGCCTCTGGCGTCCCACCATTGGCCCCAAGCTTCGTGTCATCAGTGAATTTGGCGATCCTACTGACGATGCCACCGTCGATATCATTTATGTAAATGGCAAACAACAGTGGCCCCAAAACGGAACCCTGAGGAACCCCACTAGTGATTGAGGCCCAACCCGAAGTAGCCCCTTTAATTACAACCCTCTGCCGCCTATTCTTCATCCAGTTTTCAATCCACCTACCTACTTCCCCACCGATACCCAGCGCGCACACTTTGGCCATTAGCCGGCGGTGAGGTACCTTATCATACCTTATCATACTCACTCAACATGACGTGGAAAAACTCGAGCAAGTTGGTGAGACACGACCTATGCCGTCTAAACCCATGTTGGGAGTCCCCAAGCAGCTTGTAGGAATCCAAATGGTCGACGATCCTATCGGCTATTATCCCCTCTAATAATTTACCTACAACTGAAGTGAGACTAATGGGACGATAGTTTCCTGGACTTTCGTGATCCCCTTTCTTAAAGATAGGGGTCACGTTGGCTTCCCTCCAGTCACCAGGCACCTGGCCCGTCTCCAACGATTTGTTGAAGACTGCAGCCAGGTGGGGAGCCACCTGGTCGCCCACCTCCCGCAACACTCTGGGGAGGAACTGGTCTGGCCCAGGAGCCTTAAACGCGCTCAGTTTGTCTATTCTATCGGCAACGACTGTCGCGGTACACCGAACACTCTCCAGGCCAGCAACTTCGTGCCGGGCTCGGGCACGACGCGGGTGTCCTCCCTGGTGAACACCCCCGCAAAGTATTCATTAAGCACATTAGGGTTCCCCTTGCAGCGGCTTGTCACCTGGAGTTCTTCGTTACGTTTCGCTAGCCTAACCTTCGCCTTCACTTCTCTACACAGGCAGACATACGCCTCAGTGTTCTCATGGGAACGATTAGCCTTCGCCCTCCTATACGCGGCTTTCCTATTTCGGATAGCCGAAGCGATGTCACGACTGACCCACTTAGGCTGCGTTGATGCAGGGGTGACCGGTTTTGAGGGTATGGCAGCAAACTGAAGCACCATAAACTGGTCTCGGAATGCACTCCACACTCCCTCAACATCGCCGCCGACCTCTAACCCCATCTTACCTACGCTAATCCCGAAGGCTAACAAAATCCGCCCGCTGTAGATCGAGCTTACTGCCTCTCGAGTTACCACGCTTCACCTGAGGGACGCAGACACGGAACCTAATCAGACCGTGATCACTCCCACCCAACGATTCGTCAACGGTGAGGCCAGTGACGAGGTTGTCGTCTTCGGTCATGAATACTAAGTCTAGAACGCTTTCGCCTCGTGTAGGCTCATTGACCCACTGAGTGAGGAAGTTCTCATCAGCAGAGAGAGAGAGAGAGAGAGAGAGAGAGAGAGAGAGAGAGAGAGAGAGAGTTTCAAAGAGTTCCAATGAGTTACAAGGACAAGGTGAAGCCTCAAAAACCTTTCGATCCACTCAGGGAGGTTCCTGGTTTTGAAATGGTTCAATTTTAACCTATTCTCTCTCTCTAAGAGAAAGACGCTTAAACGCTGAAACAGCCAGGGTACCCGGTCAAATAATAAACAAACAATTTACACACCCGGGTCCTTCACATATACTTTGATACACTTTTTGTATGGTATCTGGTAAAAGTTGCTTAAAATTATTCGAGATCTATGGGAAAATTATTGAATGCCCTGTTAGGTTAATTGAATGCCCGGTTAGGCTCATTCGTGATAATTTTTTTTAAAACTAACAAAATATGACCCAAGGAGTTACAAGGACAAGGTGAAGCCTCAAAAACCTTTCGATCCACTCAGAGAGATTCCTGTTATTGAACTGGTTCATTTTTAACCTATTCTCTCTCTGAGAGAGAGAGAGAGAGAGAGAGAGAGAGAGAGAGAGAGAGACGCTTAAATAGCCTAGCCAGGGTACCCGGTCAAATAATAAAAAATTGGCTATTTAAGTAAAAGTTACTTAAAATTATTCGAGATCTATGGGAAAATTACTGAATGCCCGGTTAGGTTAATTGATTGCCAGGTTAGTTCAATTGTAAGCGTTTGACGAAGGGTTAGGTTAAATCGTGATAATTTTTGTTAAAACTAACAAAATATGACTCGGCTCCGTAAATTGTTTATCATTTGACCGGGTCACTATATATACTGTATATATATATATATATATATATATATATATATATATATGGAGAGAGAGAGAGAGAGAAGTATTAAAAAAAAAAGGTTTGGTGGAAATACGGGTATATAATTTTTTTTACTTAATTTCGTGCGTGTGGCAGTCCATTGTCTCAATCTGTTCAGCTTCACAAATGTTGGCCACATCCTGCGATGAAAATAATTCTCCCTGGTCATATGCGTTGAAGAGTAGCATAGCTGTTTAGCACTGCAGAACATAAAAAAAGCACTCTACCGTGTGTGGACCGGATGTCAGTTTTTAAACATCTGCGGATGCGGATTTTTAATTTCAATATTCGCGGATGCGGATATTTAGTTAATCTATCAATATAATATAGAATTATGAATATATAACAATTTTTTAAATTTAGTGATATTACTATTATGACAGGCAATGCATATGAATTAAAATTAATATTAATGTTTTCAATATGATAAAAATAATAACTTTCTCAAGAGTTTCAGCCACAGAAAATTCAATGAAACAAGTTTCATTCAATTTTCAATTGCTAATTTTAGAAACTGTGCAAATTTTGCAATGTGTTTGCAAAGTGTTTGGTATAGAAAATTAGCATTTTTATTTTCGCTAAAGAATTTACTATTTTTTGTATTTATTTACAATAATCTTGTTCGAAACACAATAGACTGCTTGATCTTATACGAACAATTTCATTCTGAAAAGTTACTGTGTTGCTGTGAAAAAAAAAATCAGTGGAGTACGCACAGCAGCACAGGCAGTGTTTGTTGATTTAATGGTATTTATATTTTGAGGTTTATATAAGTTATTTGTTTGTTCATTAATAACACTGGTCTACAAAGAAAAAAATTCTGCTTCTCCCAATTTAATGGGTGATCTAAACTAATTTTGGAGTGCTGAATCTGAAAATCACATTAGTTTTTCTCTATCGGGTCAGGTTATCTAGATATCTGTGCCATGGGAGAGAGGGGGGGTATGCATAATGGGGGAGGGGATATGTATGAAGTGGTCGGGGGTAGACCCTGCAAGGGGGTGTGTGGGGTAACCTAACCTAACATGTAAGTATGGTAAAATCCGATTTCAATACAGTAACTTAAAGATGGCTGGAAGACCATGGAAGAACACGTGCACGTTCAACAATTGTCTGTCCATATCGCATATTACTACTCTATGTTAGGTTAATTGAATGCCCGGTTAGGTTAAGTGAATGCCTGGTTAGGTTAATTGAATGCCGGGTTAGGTCAACTGTACGCGGCCCAGTGGCGTAGCGCGGTATTTTTTCAGAGAGAGGGGGGGGGGGAGTACAAATGTGTTATAAATTCCCAACTGGACAAATTTGGTACCTCTTCCGTGACTAATATAAGTTTTTCAAGCTAGTACATCACAGGCTTAGCCAATAGCCATGCTATAATATAATGTATTGGGTGCTACTATTGCGTGATTCCTACCGGTGACTTCGATACTATAGGGTGATTCCTACCCGTTTTGGTTCGAAACTACAGTACTGTAGAGTGTGATTCCTATCCAAGGTATAAATGAAAATATAATAAATATAAAATGCTATTTATTATTCAATTTTATTTATTTAAAAAATAGTTTCGGTGCTACTATAGTATGTGGTCTACCTACGATTGGTTAGGTTTAGTCACGATATTTTCGTTAAAACTAACGAAAATATCATGAATAAAGCTAACCAATCGTCAAGGGCGATGGACATTGGAATGTAAACAAGCAATTAGTAAACAAGGTAAGAAGCTATAATTAAAAGGTAGACCGCCGAATCGAGGTAGGAATCACGCTATAGTAGCACCATGTATTGTTATGAGAAGCTGAATTTAAAATTGGCCACAGGGAAATGTATCTGTCTGTCTGTCTGTCTGTCTGTCTGTCTCTCTCTCTCTTCTCTCTCTCTCTCTCTTCTCTCTCTCTCTCTCCTTTATTGCCAAAAATTTTTTACAACCGGTTCTAGATTTCCGACTGGGCCAGACATTTTTCCGATCACGGGTGGCAGTCGCCCCCTCAGGCCCCCCCCCCACGCTACGCCACTGTGTACGCCCTTGATGATTGGTTAGGTTAAGTCGTGATATTTTCGTTAGTTTAAACGAAAATATCACGACTTAACCTAACCGATCGTCAAGGGTGTACAGTTGACCTAACCGGTCAGTCAATAAATTAAATCCCAAACTTAGATTAATCGGTAAATTAAAAAATTATTCCAAAACCGTTTATTTTCATTAATTAAACCGGATATACTATTTTGATAGTATATTATTAAAGAACATCGTTTTTGGAATTTAATTTACCCTATTGAAATAGGATTTTACCGTAAGTATTTGTGTGTTTGTGTGTCTGCATGTAAGTTTCATTTGTGATGTATATATGTATA
>JAJOZX010001045.1:95000-97500 GCA_023014485.1 Bathynomus jamesi
GAGCATATGATAACGATGAGCAAGCGTAATAGAAAGAAGACTGATGGGTGGGGAAGGGGAAGGAGGGAGTGTGGAGGTTGGTTGTGTAATGTCTATTTTTGGTTCAAATTCACTAGTATATGAAAAGTTGTATTGTGGTAGCTGTTCATATAGACTTGCAGTAATCATAATGGAACCTTATCTATACTAATAATTGTGACGGTCGAACTGCCTGCGAACTTTCTTTCTTTGTTTCTTATGGCAGGTCAAACCACTGGCCAGATTTGGATGAGACTTGGGGGATAAGGGTAACTGAGGCCAGGGAAGAACATAGGCTATGTAGCATCGGCCTCTGAGGTTATTTGAGGCCGCTGGAGGCCTCTGTATTCCGGATTGGTTGAAAGATAGTAACATCATAGACACGTCATAAAAGATGGTGACATAAAATGGGCGGAGCTCTATTATAGATACGTCATAAAATGGGTTAAGCTCTAGCATATATTATATATATATATATATATGTGTGTGTGTGTGTGTGTGTGTATATATATATACAGGCCCCGATTTAGCTATAGGCGAACTAGGCGATCGCCGTTTTGCGCGTTCTGTTCAAGTGATATTAATGATTTAGAACTCTATGAAGAACTTAAAGTACTTTGCAGGTTTATACCTGAGAAAACAGATCTCGGAAATGCCCTTGTTTATATAGTGCAAAAACAACTAAGTGAGATTTATCCTAATGTTTATGTTACACTTCGAATAGTATTAACCATCCCAGTTACTGTTGCTTCGGCTGAAAGAAGTTTCTCGCGTCTCAAACTTATTAAAACATATTTGCGTTCCACCATGTCTCAAGCGAGATTGCAATCATTAGCTATGTTATCAATAGAAAACGATATAACAAATTCATTAGATTATTCTCAATTAATTGAAGAGTTTAGCTCGAAGAAAAGTAGAAAAGCATTGCTATAATATTCAAGGAGCATCTGAACCAAATATTAAAGCATTAATATTTAGCCTCATAAGTCGATCGCTCACTATTATAAAAAATGAAATGTCAACATCTCTTATACATCACATATGAAAAACGTTTGTATACTATGAAAAGTCATTACCTATAATATATAAATCTTAGAAATCATTGTCTTATATTTTCGATACAAATCTTGATTCATATTATAATTTATACTATTTGTATGGTTTATTTATATTTCTTATACAATTTCCATGCGTGATTATTTTGGTTTGGTTTAATTTTTAAGTGCTGGCATAGTTCTGTCTATGCGGGATTCTAATATTGCTGGTATAGTACCGATAATTAAGTCCAAATTTTCATATATATAGGCCTAGGGCCTCGCAATTTCTAGATCTGCCTAGGGCCTCGCAACTTCTAGATCCGGCCCTGTATATATATATATATATATATATATATATATATATACAGTATATATGGTGGTTGGTGGCCCCACTCCTGTTCATTATCATGCTAACAGACATAGACAGTGGAGTAAACAGCAACAGTATAGTAACATTCTTTGTGCACGATACAAAGACCAGCAGAAAAATCAGCGATGCAAATGAAGTGGTCAGAGGACAACAACATGACATTTAACACCGAGAAATTTCAGCTCAGAGAGATATGGTAGAAATGAAGAACTTAAACAGACTGCATATTATGCTCCAGATAGAGAAGAAATTCAGAGAAGCACGAAAGCGGTTGACTTGAGGGTAATAATGACCGATGATGCGAAATTCGAGACACAAAATCAGATAGCAATAAACAAAGCAAAACGAGTCGCGGGACAGGTACTAGGAACGGTCAAAAGGAGGGACAATACAGTAATGACTCCCTGCTGAGAACACTGATCAGTGGCGGCTCGTGACTAAAAATTCTAGGGGTGCTGTCTCTAAGAATGGGTTGAAATAATTACTGAAATAAAAGGATGAGCATTGAGCAATGAATAAAAGTTTAAAAAATTATTGAAAAAGTTATTCAGTGAGCTCATCCTTATATTGTTCTTGATTATTTCAATTGTAAATAAAAAATTTAGGGGTGCTGCAGTTCCGCAGTGCCTACCGACGAGCCGCCACTGACACTGATCATACCAAAACTTGAATACTACTCAGTTTTGACGTCCCCATATAAAAAGGAAGGAATTAATAAACTGGAAGAAACGCAGACATTTCACAGCCAAGATTGATGGTTGTTAAGAACTCAACTACTGGGAAAGACTACGTAAACTAAATCTGTACTCCCTTGAAAAAAGAAGAGAGAGGTACACCATAATCTACATGTGGAAAATGATCGAAAAACTGGTACCAAACCTCAAACTAAACCCAATTACCATCCAAACAACGCTGGAAAATAGGAAAGGCAGAATGTGTAGTGTTCCTAAATTAAAGGCCCGACAAGGGACCAGGGGCGTACCCAGGATTTGGTCAAGGGGGGGTGAGTAACTAAAACAAAGGTGTGTGTATTAGGGCGGCTCGTTTTTACACTTTTTTCGATATTTGATTGGGG
>JAJOZX010001045.1:102500-175000 GCA_023014485.1 Bathynomus jamesi
AGTGCTACTGTAGTATGCGGTCTACCGTTAAGTTTCTACTGTAGTATGCGGTCTACCGTTAAGTTTCTACTGTAGTATGCGGTCTACCGTTAAGTTTCTACTGTAGTATGCGGTCTACCGTTAAGTTTCTACTGTAGTATGTGGTCTACCGTTCAAAATATTTAAAAGGAATTGAAAATGAATTGAAAGGAATTATAATTTAATTTACACAATTAAGGAATTATTAAAGAAGTTAAACATACTACTACCGCATACTTAACGGTAGACCGCATACTACAGTACGCCCTTGATGATTGGTTAGGTTAAGTCGTGATATTTTCGTTAGTTTTAACGAAAATATCACGACTTAACCTAACCAATCGTCAAGGGCGTACAATTAACCTAATAAAAAATAATAAGAAGATAAGAAGCTATAATTAAAAGGTAGACCGCCGAATCGTAGGTAGACCGCATACTACAGTAGCACCGAGAGAGAGAGAGAGAGAGAGAGAGTGTTTGCTTGTACCTTGTGGGGAATGGACGTGTTGTGTCTCTCTTTGTATTAACACCCAAATAAGAAGGAATAACTACTCGGCGGTTTATTCTGTTTACACCCGAAAATGTATAAAGTATCAGTGAATCCGTGCATATAACCTATTAAGTGAAATTCAGTAAAATTAAGAAAGTGCAATACAGTTTACATAAATTATCACCAGTTTAACCTATATATTTAAACCATAACACGGTTAGCATTCGAGAAATTTTGAAACAAGGCAGGAAAAAGGTCATAAAATGCAAAGGTCAGAAACCTTCGTGACCATCGAAAGGAAAAAAATAAATAAATAATTTGTGGGTGTAGTTTTTAACGCTAATTAATGAACAGCATGACCATGGGTCCAAATTCTCACTTAATCCGCGATTTGTGTAATCTGGAAACAACTGAAAATGCAGCAGTAAGATGCGATTTCTGTCAAAAATTGCATGATTTTATCAGCATGAATTGGGATGATAGGAAAATATCTCTTGTCTCGAACGCGAAACATATCGTGGGAATCAAATTTCTGTGTGACGCATGTACACAGACTTTAAACTTCTTCGCGGATTTAAAGAAATGGAGAAAAACTCGAGTGGTAAAAAAAAGAGGGTGAAATAAGGGGAAAGAAGAGTCCGGAAATGTTCCAATGAAAATTCGGGTGGATGAGAGAGAGGAGGAAATAACGAATAACAATATAATAACGAAAACAATATAAACAATATAATACGGAATGATGATTTAGATGAAAGAAAAGAGATAAGTAAAAGTTGCGAGGTAGTAAAACTGTCCAACGAGCGAAATGATAAAAAGATAATAACTTAAAACGTAGGAAAAGCAGCCAAAGAAAAATAATGTTAATACCAAAATTAAGAACATTGAAAATAATAAGATAGCAAGAAGTAGAAGCGTAGAAAATACCGTATGTAAATATCACGCAAAAGGGAACTGCAGATATCGGGATGGGCAATGCATCTATGGACATCCCACATTATGTAACACACATTACACAAGTGGGTATTGCAAATTTGAAAAGAAGTGCGAGTCCCACCATCTTACTGTCTGCAACACCTCTGCAAGATATGGGAGGTGTAAATACCGACAAAAATGCTATTACCACCACCCTCAAAGGAACGCAACGGGTGAACAGGAAAAACGAACATCAAAGAAAGGTATCAATTTTTTAGACGTAGCCAACACAATTCAGCTGTTAAATACTATCCAGCAAATACAAAGTCAGCTGACAAATATGGGAATCCGAGAGCCGGACAGAAGGCACGCACAAAGACACTTCATGCGTATCGGGACAACAGGTACCGACAAAGATAAAACGAGTCAAATTCTCGGAGGACCACAAGGCAACCAAACCGGCATCAGCATTGGAAAATGAATTGGAACCACCTGTATGCGAAAACGATAGAGAAAAAATAAAAATAATCCTAGCCAACATTCAGGGCCTTAAATCAAATCATTCCTCGGACAAAGTTTTATACCTGAAAGGACTCATGCAAGAAGCCGGAGCAGATTTTGCATGCCTCACGGAAACTCATCTAAAGGACTGGCACACGAACTGTGAAAACTGAGAGTTCTGTGTTGACAAAAAAGAAATACAAATTGACAACTATAACATCCTCCGAGCCTACAGAACAGCGAGACGTAAAGGAGGATGTGCTATTTACACATGCGAAGGCATATGGCAGAAATTACTGTAAGTACCTTAAACAGCTACGTAGAATGTGTAGCAGCAAAAGTTAAAAATTAAATATGGTACGAATTGTAATGTACAGACCCCCAAACACGCCAACCTCAACATTTTCAGATTCTATTAGAGAGGTAAGAAACTGGGTAGAAGCTCTACACTCTCCAACCCCAATATTTTTCTGTGGTGATTTTAATTTTCTATTCATGAAATATAAAAGGATAGGAAAAATAATTATATGTAACACCAGGACAAGGGGAACACACGGGAAGACCAGGAGCAGGTAAAAATGCTACTAGCTCTAGCTGATGAATTTATGTTAACGCAAGAAATAACAGAAAACACAAGAAAAAACAACTGCCTAGATTTGGTATTCACAAACAACAGCAACCTAATTGATAATGTAGAAATATCCCCAACTATAATATCGGACCATAACATTATTGAAATAACAACCAATATAAAAGCAACAGGAAAGGAAAGAATACGAACTACAAAAATACAACAAAGAGGAAAGAGAAGTTGGTTTGAGAGACAAGAGAGATCATTGTTCCGAAAGAGAAAAAGAGTGACTGCAAAATTAAGTAAGTGTAAAGATAACAACATCAGAAAAATATTAAATGATAAACTTCAGAGTATCGATGACGTCATACAGGAACTACTTGAGAAGCATACAGAAAAAGAAGTAGACGACGCTATAGAAGCAATAAAGGTTAACTCAAAGTACTTCTAAAATTTTGCATAAAGGAAGTCGAAAAACCATGCGATTATCGGACCTCTGAAAAAAGAGAACGGTGCTTTATCTGATGATCTAACAGAAGTATTGAAATATTAAGAGCTCAGTATGAATCATCTTTCAGCATCCCAAAAACTGACAAACTGATATGATAGAAACGCATTCTTTGAAGAAGAACTACAAAGGAAAGTATAACGGATTTCGACTTTACGACAGATGATATTACACAAGCTATAGGGAAACTAAAAGCACACTCTGCGGCAGAAGCGGATAAATGGAATGCCACACTGATCAAAAAATGCAAGAATGCAATCGTTGAGCCCCTATATTGGATATGGAGACGATCACTAGACACGGGAGAAATACTGGCCATCCTGAAAAGCGCGAAGATAGTCCCAATATATAAGGGAGGAGTCGATCCGAGGCCAAAAACTATAGGCCAGTGTCGCTTACATCTCACCTCACTAAAATATTTGAAAGAATAGTTAGACAGAAAATCTATGACTTTTTGGAAACTCAGAAAAAATTCAATGATAACCAACATGGGTTTCAGTCAGGCAGATCATGCCTATCACAACTAATAGAACACTACAACATTATTGATGCACTGGAAGTAATGAAAACTATGATGTACTATACACAGACTTTGCCAAAGCGTCGACAAAGTGACCATGGAATCATAATAATAAACTGAAATATATGGGAATAAGAGGAAAAGTAGGGAAATGGATATATTATTTCCTTAAGGAGCGGAGGCAAGTCGTTACAGCACAAGAAGTATCTTCATCAGAATCAGAGGTCCTCAGCTCAGTACCACAAGGAACAGTATTAGCTCTAGTGCTCTTCATAATCATGCTAACTGACATACTGTGGATGAGGACGTTACCAGAGACAGCACAGTAACATCCTTTGCCTCTACTGTAGTATGCGGTCTACCGTTAAGTTTCTACTGTAGTATTGTCTAACGTTCAAAATATTTAAAAGGAATTGAAAATGAATTGAAAGGAATTATAATTTAATTTACACAATTAAGGAATTAGTAAAGAAGTTAAACATACTACTACCGCATACTTAACGGTAGACCGCATACTACAGTACGCCCTTGATGATTGGTTAGGTTAAGTCGTGATATTTCGTTAGTTTTAACGAAAATATCACGACTTAACCTAACCAATCGTCAAGGGCGACAATTAACCTATAATAAAATAATAAGAAGATAAGAAGCTATAATTAAAAGGTAGACCGCCGAATCGTAGGTAGAACCGCATACTACAGTAGCACCGAGAGAGAGAGAGAGAGAGAGAGAGAGAGTGTTTGCTTGTACCTGTGGGGAATGGACGTGTTGTGTCTCTTTGTATTAACACCCAAATAAGAAGGGAATAAACTACTCGGCGGTTTATTCTGTTTACACCCGAAAATGTATAAAGTATCAGTGATCCGTGCATATAACCTATTAAGTGAAATTCAGTAAAATTAAGAAAGTGCAATACAGTTTACATAAATTATCACCAGTTAACCCTATATTTAAACCATAACACGGTAGCATTCGAGAAATTTTGAAACAAGGCAGGAAAAAGGTCTAAAATGCAAAGGTCAGAAAACCTTCGTGACCACGAAAGGAAAAAAAATAAATAAATAATTTGGGGTGTATTTCTTTTAACGCTAATTAATGAACAGCATGACCATGGGTCCAAATTCTCACTTAATCCGCGATTGTGTAATCTGGAAACAACTGAAAATGCAGCAGTAAGATGCGATTTCTGTCAAAAATTGCATGATTTTATCAGCATGAATTGGGATGATAGGAAATATCTCTTGTCTCGAACGCGAAACATATCGTGGGAATCAAATTTTGTGTGACGCATGTACACAGACTTTAAACTTCTTCGCGGTATTAAAGAAATGGAGAAAAACTCGAGTGGTAAAAAAAGAGGGTGAAATAATGGGGAAAGAAGAGTCCGGAAATGTTCCAATGAAAATTCGGGTGGATGAGAGAGAGGAGGAAATAACGAATAACAATATAAAACGAATAACAATATAAACAATATAATACGGAATGATGATTTAGATGAAAGAAAAGAGATAAGTAAAAGTTGCGAGGTAGTAAAACTGTCCAACGAGCGAAATGATAAAAGATAATAACTTAAAACGTAGGAAATAAGCAGCCAAAGAAAAATAATGTTAATACCAAAATTAAGACATTGAAATAATAAGATAACAAGAAGTAGAAGCGTAGAAAATACCGTATGTAAATATCACGCAAAAGGGAACTGCAGATATCGGGATGGGCAATGCATCTATGGACACCCACATTATGTAACACATTACACAAGTGGGTATTGCAAATTTGAAAAGAAGTGCGAGTCCCACCATCTTACTGTCTGCAACACCTCTGCAAGATATGGGAGGTGTAAATACCGACAAAAATGCTATTACCACCACCCTCAAAGGAACGCAACGTGGTGAACAGGAAAAACGAACATCAAAGAAAGGTATCAATTTTTAGACGTAGCCAACACAATTCAGCTGTTAAATACTATCCAGCAAATACAAAGTCAGCTGACAAATATGGAATCCGAGAGCCGGACAGAAGGCACGCACAAAGACACTTCATGCGTATCGGGACAACAGGTACCGACAAAGATAAAACGAGTCAAATTCTCGGAGGACCACAAGGCAACCAACCGGCATCAGCATTGGAAAATGAATTGGAACCACCTGTATGCGAAAACGATAGAGAAAAAATAAAAATAATCCTAGCCAACATTCAGGCCTTAAATCAAATCATTCCTCGGACAAAGTTTATACCTGAAAGGACTCATGCAAGAAGCCGGAGCAGATTTTGCATGCCTCACGGAAACTCATCTAAAGGACTGGCACACGAACTGTGAAACTGAGAGTTCTGTGTTGACAAAAAAGAAATACAAATTGACAACTATAACATCCTCCGAGCCTACAGAACAGCGAGACGTAAAGGATGATGTGCTATTTACACATGCGAAAGGCATATGGCAGAAATTACTGTAAGTACCTTAACAGCTACGTAGAATGTGTAGCAGCAAAAGTTTTAAAAAATTAAATATGGTACGAATTGTAATGTACAGACCCCCAAACACGCCAACCTCAACATTTTCAGATTCCATTAGAGAGGTAAGAAACTGGTAGAAGCTCTACACTCTCCAACCCCAAATATTTTTCTGTGGTGATTTTAATTTTCTATCATGAAATATAAAAGGATAGGAAAAAATAATTATATGTATACACCAGGACAAGGGGAACACACGGGAAGACCAGGAGCAGGTAAAATGCTACTAGCTCTAGCTGATGAATTTATGTTAACGCAAGAAATAACAGAAAACACAAGAAAAAACAACTGCCTAGATTTGGTATTCACAAACAACAGCAACCTAATTGATAATGTAGAAATATCCCCAACTATAATATCGGACCATAACATTATTGAAATAACAACCAATATAAAAGCAAACAGGAAAGGAAAGAATACGAACTACAAAAATACAACAAAGAGGAAAGAGAAGTTGGTTTGAGAGACAAGAAGATCATTGTTCCGAAAGAGAAAAAGAGTGACTGCAAAATAAGTAAGTGTAAAGAACAACCATCAAAATATTAAATGATAAACTTCAGAGTATCGATGACGTCATACAGGAACTACTTGAGAAGCATACAGAAAAAGAAGTAGACGACGCTATAGAAGCAAAAAGGTTAATCAAAGTACTTCTAAAATTTTGCATAAAGGAAGTCGAAAAACCATGCGATTATCGGACCTCTGAAAAAAGAGAACGGTGCTTTATCTGATGATCTAACAGAAGTATTGAAATATTAGAGCTCAGTATGAATCATCTTTCAGCATCCCAAAAACTGACAAACTGATATGTGATAGAAACGCATTCTTTGAAGAAGAACTACAAAGGGAAAGTATAACGGATTTCGACTTTACGCAGATGATATTACACAAGCTATAGGGAAACTAAAAGCACACTCTGCGGCAGAAGCGGATAAAAGGAATGCCACACTGATCAAAAATGCAAGAATGCAATCGTTGAGCCCTATATTGGATATGGAGACGACACTAGACACGGGAGAAATACTGGCCATCCTGAAAAGCGCGAAGATAGTCCCAATATATAAGGGAGGAGATCGATCCGAGGCCAAAAACTATAGGCCATGTCGCTACATCTCACCTCACTAAAATATTTGAAAAAAGTTAGACAGAAAATCTATGACTTTTTGGAAACTCAGAAAAATTCAATGATAACCAACATGGGTTTCAGTCAGGCAGATCATCCCTATCAAACTAATAGAACACTACACCTATATGCACTGGAAAGTAATGAAAAACTATGATGTACTATACACAGACTTCCAAAGCGTTCGACAAATGTGACCATGGAATCATAAATATAAACTGAAATATATGGGAATAAGAGGAAAAGTAGGGAATGGATATATTATTTCCTTAAGGAGCGGAGCAAGTCGTTACAGCACAAGAACGTATCTTCATCAGAATCAGGTCCTCAGCTCAGTACCACAAGGAACAGTATTAGCTCTAGTGCTCTTCATATATGCTACTGACTACTGTGGATGAGACGTTACCAGAGACAGCACAGTAACATCCTTTGCCTCTACTGTAGTATGCGGTCTACCGTTAAGTTTCTACTGTAGTTGTGGTCTACCGTCAAAATATTTAAAAGGAATTGAAAATGAATTGAAAGGAATTATAATTTAATTTACACAATTAAGGAATTATTAAAGAAGTTAAACATACTACTACCGCATACTTAACGGTAGACCGCATACTACAGTACGCCTTGATGATTGGTTAGGTTAAGTCGTGATATTTTCGTTAGTTTTAACGAAATATCACGACTTAACCTAACCAATCGTCAAGGGCGTACAATTAACCTAATAATAAAATAATAAGAAGATAAGAAGCTATAATTAAAAGGTAGACCGCCGAATCGTAGGTAGACCGCATACTACAGTAGCACCGAGAGAGAGAGAGAGAGGAGAGAGTGTTTGCTTGTACCTTGTGGGGAATGGACGTGTTGTGTCCTCTTTGTATTAACACCCAAATAAGAAGGGAATAAACTACTCGGCGGTTTATTCTGTTTACACCCGAAAATGTATAAAGTATCAGTGAATCCGTGCATATAACCTATTAAGTGAAATTCAGTAAAATTAAGAAAGTGCAATACAGTTTACATAAATTATCACCAGTTTAACCTATATATTTAAACCATAACACGGTTAGCATTCGAGAAATTTTGAAACAAGGCAGGAAAAAGGTCATAAAATGCAAAGGTCAGAAAACCTTCGTGACCATCGAAAGGAAAAATAAATAAATAAATAATTTGTGGGTGTATTTCTTTTAACGCTAATAATGAACAGCATGACCATGGGTCCAAATTCTCACTTAATCCGCGATTTGTGTAATCTGGAAACAACTGAAAATGCAGCAGTAAGATGCGATTTCTGTCAAAAATTGCATGATTTTATCAGCATGAATTGGGATGATAGGAAAATATCTCTTGTCTCGAACGCGAAACATATCGTGGGAATCAAATTTCTGTGTGACGCATGTACACAGACTTTAAACTTCTTCGCGGTATTTAAAGAAATGGAGAAAAACTCGAGTGGTAAAAAAAAGAGGGTGAAATAATGGGGAAAGAAGAGTCCGGAAATGTTCCAATGAAAATTCGGGTGGATGAGAGAGAGGAGGAAATAACGAATAACAATATAATAACGAATAACAATATAAACAATATAATACGGAATGATGATTTAGATGAAAGAAAAGAGATAAGTAAAAGTTGCGAGGTAGTAAAACTGTCCAACGAGCGAAATGATAAAAAGATAATAACTTAAAACGTAGGAAATAAGCAGCCAAAGAAAAATAATGTTAATACCAAAATTAAGAACATTGAAAATAATAAGATAACAAGAAGTAGAAGCGTAGAAATACCGTATGTAAATATCACGCAAAAGGGAACTGCAGATATCGGGATGGGCAATGCATCTATGGACATCCCACATTATGTAACACACATTACACAAGTGGGTATTGCAAATTTGAAAAGAAGTGCGAGTCCCACCATCTTACTGTCTGCAACACCTCTGCAAGATATGGGAGGTGTAAATACCGACAAAAATGCTATTACCACCACCCTCAAAGGAACGCAACGGGTGAACAGGAAAAACGAACATCAAAGAAAGGTATCAATTTTTTAGACGTAGCCAACACAATTCAGCTGTTAAATACTATCCAGCAAATACAAAGTCAGCTGACAAATATGGGAATCCGAGAGCCGGACAGAAGGCACGCACAAAGACACTTCATGCGTATCGGGACAACAGGTACCGACAAAGATAAAACGAGTCAAATTCTCGGAGGACCACAAGGCAACCAAACCGGCATCAGCATTGGAAATGAATTGGAACCACCTGTATGCGAAAACGATAGAGAAAAATAAAATAATCCTAGCCAACATTCAGGGCCTTAAATCAAATCATTCCTCGGACAAAGTTTTATACCTGAAAGGACTCATGCAAGAAGCCGGAGCAGATTTTGCATGCCTCACGGAAACTCATCTAAAGGACTGGCACACGAACTGTGAAAACTGAGAGTTCTGTGTTGACAAAAAGAAATACAAATTGACAACTATAACATCCTCCGAGCCTACAGAACAGCGAGACGTAAAGGAGGATGTGCTATTTACACATGCGAAAGGCATATGGCAGAAATTACTGTAAGTACCTTAAAGCTACGTAGAATGTGTAGCAGCAAAAGTTAAAAAATTAAATATGGTACGAATTGTAATGTACAGACCCCCAAACACGCCAACCTCAACATTTTCAGATTCCATTAGAGAGGTAAGAAACTGGGTAGAAGCTCTACACTCTCCAACCCCAAATATTTTTCTGTGGTGATTTTAATTTTCTATTCATGAAATATAAAAGGATAGGAAAAATAATTATATGTATACCCAGGACAAGGGGAACACACGGGAAGACCAGGAGCAGGTAAAAATGCTACTAGCTCTAGCTGATGAATTTATGTTAACGCAAGAAATAACAGAAAACACAAGAAAAAACAACTGCCTAGATTTGGTATTCACAAACAACAGCAACCTAATTGATAATGTAGAAATATCCCCAACTATAATATCGGACCATAACATTATTGAAATAACAACCAATATAAAAGCAACAGGAAAGGAAAGAATACGAACTACAAAAATACAACAAAGAGGAAAGAGAAGTTGGTTTGAGAGACAAGAGAGATCATTGTTCCGAAAGAGAAAAAGAGTGACTGCAAAATTAAGTAAGTGTAAAGATAACAACATCAGAAAAATATTAAATGATAAACTTCAGAGTATCGATGACGTCATACAGGAACTACTTGAGAAGCATACAGAAAAGAAGTAGACGACGCTATAGAAGCAATAAAGGTTAACTCAAAGTACTTCTAAATTTTGCATAAAGGAAGTCGAAAAACCATGCGATTATCGGACCTCTGAAAAAAGAGAACGGTGCTTTATCTGATGATCTAACAGAAGTATTGAAATATTAAGAGCTCAGTATGAATCATCTTTCAGCATCCCAAAACTGACAAACTGATATGTGATAGAAACGCATTCTTGAAGAAGAACTACAAAGGGAAAGTATAACGGATTTCGACTTTACGACAGATGATATTACACAAGCTATAGGGAAACTAAAAGCACACTCTGCGGCAGAAGCGGATAAATGGAATGCCACACTGATCAAAAAATGCAAGAATGCAATCGTTGAGCCCCTATATTGGATATGGAGACGATCACTAGACACGGGAGAAATACTGGCCATCCTGAAAAGCGCGAAGATAGTCCCAATATATAAGGGAGGAGATCGATCCGAGGCCAAAAACTATAGGCCAGTGTCGCTTACATCTCACCTCACTAAAATATTTGAAAGAATAGTTAGACAGAAAATCTATGACTTTTTGGAAACTCAGAAAAATTCAATGATAACCAACATGGGTTTCAGTCAGGCAGATCATGCCTATCACAACTAATAGAACACTACAACATTATTGATGCACTGGAAAGTAATGAAAACTATGATGTACTATACACAGACTTTGCCAAAGCGTTCGACAAATGTGACCATGGAATCATAATATATAAACTGAAATATATGGGAATAAGAGGAAAAGTAGGGAAATGGATATATTATTTCCTTAAGGAGCGGAGGCAAGTCGTTACAGCACAAGAAGTATCTTCATCAGAATCAGAGGTCCTCAGCTCAGTACCACAAGGAACAGTATTAGCTCTAGTGCTCTTCATAATCATGCTAACTGACATACTGTGGATGAGGACGTTACCAGAGACAGCACAGTAACATCCTTTGCCTCTACTGTAGTATGCGGTCTACCGTTAAGTTTCTACTGTAGTATGTGGTCTACCGTTCAAAATATTTAAAAGGAATTGAAAATGAATTGAAAGGAATTATAATTTAATTTACACAATTAAGGAATTATTAAAGAAGTTAAACATACTACTACCGCATACTTAACGGTAGACCGCATACTACAGTACGCCCTTGATGATTGGTTAGGTTAAGTCGTGATATTTTCGTTAGTTTTAACGAAAATATCACGACTTAACCTAACCAATCGTCAAGGGCGTACAATTAACCTAATAATAAAATAATAAGAAGATAAGAAGCTATAATTAAAAGGTAGACCGCCGAATCGTAGGTAGACCGCATACTACAGTAGCACCGAGAGAGAGAGAGAGAGAGAGAGAGAGTGTTTGCTTGTACCTTGTGGGGAATGGACGTGTTGTGTCTCTCTTTGTATTAACACCCAAATAAGAAGGGAATAAACTACTCGGCGGTTTATTCTGTTTACACCCGAAAATGTATAAAGTATCAGTGAATCCGTGCATATAACCTATTAAGTGAAATTCAGTAAAATTAAGAAAGTGCAATACAGTTTACATAAATTATCACCAGTTTAACCTATATATTTAAACCATAACACGGTTAGCATTCGAGAAATTTTGAAACAAGGCAGGAAAAAGGTCATAAAATGCAAAGGTCAGAAAACCTTCGTGACCATCGAAAGGAAAAATAAATAAATAAATAATTTGTGGGTGTATTTCTTTTAACGCTAATTAATGAACAGCATGACCATGGGTCCAAATTCTCACTTAATCCGCGATTTGTGTAATCTGGAAACAACTGAAAATGCAGCAGTAAGATGCGATTTCTGTCAAAAATTGCATGATTTTATCAGCATGAATTGGGATGATAGGAAAATATCTCTTGTCTCGAACGCGAAACATATCGTGGGAATCAAATTTCTGTGTGACGCATGTACACAGACTTTAAACTTCTTCGCGGTATTTAAAGAAATGGAGAAAAACTCGAGTGGTAAAAAAAAGAGGGTGAAATAATGGGGAAAGAAGAGTCCGGAAATGTTCCAATGAAAATTCGGGTGGATGAGAGAGAGGAGGAAATAACGAATAACAATATAATAACGAATAACAATATAAACAATATAATACGGAATGATGATTTAGATGAAAGAAAAGAGATAAGTAAAAGTTGCGAGGTAGTAAAACTGTCCAACGAGCGAAATGATAAAAAGATAATAACTTAAAACGTAGGAAATAAGCAGCCAAAGAAAAATAATGTTAATACCAAAATTAAGAACATTGAAAATAATAAGATAACAAGAAGTAGAAGCGTAGAAAATACCGTATGTAAATATCACGCAAAAGGGAACTGCAGATATCGGGATGGGCAATGCATCTATGGACATCCCACATTATGTAACACACATTACACAAGTGGGTATTGCAAATTTGAAAAGAAGTGCGAGTCCCACCATCTTACTGTCTGCAACACCTCTGCAAGATATGGGAGGTGTAAATACCGACAAAAATGCTATTACCACCACCCTCAAAGGAACGCAACGGGTGAACAGGAAAAACGAACATCAAAGAAAGGTATCAATTTTTTAGACGTAGCCAACACAATTCAGCTGTTAAATACTATCCAGCAAATACAAAGTCAGCTGACAAATATGGGAATCCGAGAGCCGGACAGAAGGCACGCACAAAGACACTTCATGCGTATCGGGACAACAGGTACCGACAAAGATAAAACGAGTCAAATTCTCGGAGGACCACAAGGCAACCAAACCGGCATCAGCATTGGAAAATGAATTGGAACCACCTGTATGCGAAAACGATAGAGAAAAAATAAAAATAATCCTAGCCACATTCAGGGCCTTAAATCAAATCATTCCTCGGACAAAGTTTTATACCTGAAAGGACTCATGCAAGAAGCCGGAGCAGATTTTGCATGCCTCACGGAAACTCATCTAAAGGACTGGCACACGAACTGTGAAAACTGAGAGTTCTGTGTTGACAAAAAAAATACAAATTGACAACTATAACATCCTCCGAGCCTACAGAACAGCGAGACGTAAAGGAGGATGTGCTATTTACACATGCGAAAGGCATATGGCAGAAATTACTGTAAGTACCTTAAACAGCTACGTAGAATGTGTAGCAGCAAAAGTTAAAAAATTAAATATGGTACGAATTGTAATGTACAGACCCCCAAACACGCCAACCTCAACATTTTCAGATTCCATTAGAGAGGTAAGAAACTGGGTAGAAGCTCTACACTCTCCAACCCCAAATATTTTTCTGTGGTGATTTTAATTTTCTATTCATGAAATATAAAAGGATAGGAAAAATAATTATATGTATACACCAGGACAAGGGGAACACACGGGAAGACCAGGAGCAGGTAAAAATGCTACTAGCTCTAGCTGATGAATTTATGTTAACGCAAGAAATAACAGAAAACACAAGAAAAAACAACTGCCTAGATTTGGTATTCACAAACAACAGCAACCTAATTGATAATGTAGAAATATCCCCAACTATAATATCGGACCATAACATTATTGAAATAACAACCAATATAAAAGCAACAGGAAAGGAAAGAATACGAACTACAAAAATACAACAAAGAGGAAAGAGAAGTTGGTTTGAGAGACAAGAGAGATCATTGTTCCGAAAGAGAAAAAGAGTGACTGCAAAATTAAGTAAGTGTAAAGATAACAACATCAGAAAAATATTAAATGATAAACTTCAGAGTATCGATGACGTCATACAGGAACTACTTGAGAAGCATACAGAAAAAGAAGTAGACGACGCTATAGAAGCAATAAAGGTTAACTCAAAGTACTTCTAAAATTTTGCATAAAGGAAGTCGAAAAACCATGCGATTATCGGACCTCTGAAAAAAGAGAACGGTGCTTTATCTGATGATCTAACAGAAGTATTGAAATATTAAGAGCTCAGTATGAATCATCTTTCAGCATCCCAAAAACTGACAAACTGATATGTGATAGAAACGCATTCTTTGAAGAAGAACTACAAAGGGAAAGTATAACGGATTTCGACTTTACGACAGATGATATTACACAAGCTATAGGGAAACTAAAAGCACACTCTGCGGCAGAAGCGGATAAATGGAATGCCACACTGATCAAAAAATGCAAGAATGCAATCGTTGAGCCCCTATATTGGATATGGAGACGATCACTAGACACGGGAAAATACTGGCCATCCTGAAAAGCGCGAAGATAGTCCCAATATATAAGGGAGGAGATCGATCCGAGGCCAAAAACTATAGGCCAGTGTCGCTTACATCTCACCTCACTAAAATATTTGAAAGAATAGTTAGACAGAAAATCTATGACTTTTTGGAAACTCAGAAAAATTCAATGATAACCAACATGGGTTTCAGTCAGGCAGATCATGCCTATCACAACTAATAGAACACTACAACATTATTGATGCACTGGAAAGTAATGAAAACTATGATGTACTATACACAGACTTGCCAAAGCGTTCGACAAATGTGACCATGGAATCATAATATATAAACTGAAATATATGGGAATAAGAGGAAAAGTAGGGAAATGGATATATTATTTCCTTAAGGAGCGGAGGCAAGTCGTTACAGCACAAGAAGTATCTTCATCAGAATCAGAGGTCCTCAGCTCAGTACCACAAGGAACAGTATTAGCTCTAGTGCTCTTCATAATCATGCTAACTGACATACTGTGGATGAGGACGTTACCAGAGACAGCACAGTAACATCCTTTGCCTCTACTGTAGTATGCGGTCTACCGTTAAGTTTCTACTGTAGTATGTGGTCTACCGTTCAAAATATTTAAAAGGAATTGAAAATGAATTGAAAGGAATTATAATTTAATTACACAATTAAGGAATTATTAAAGAAGTTAAACATACTACTACCGCATACTTAACGGTAGACCGCATACTACAGTACGCCCTTGATGATTGGTTAGGTTAAGTCGTGATATTTTCGTTAGTTTTAACGAAAATATCACGACTTAACCTAACCAATCGTCAAGGGCGTACAATTAACCTAATAATAAAATAATAAGAAGATAAGAAGCTATAATTAAAAGGTAGACCGCCGAATCGTAGGTAGACCGCATACTACAGTAGCACCGAGAGAGAGAGAGAGAGAGAGAGAGTGTTTGCTTGTACCTTGTGGGGAATGGACGTGTTGTGTCTCTCTTTGTATTAACACCCAAATAAGAAGGGAATAAACTACTCGGCGGTTTATTCTGTTTACACCCGAAAATGTATAAAGTATCAGTGAATCCGTGCATATAACCTATTAAGTGAAATTCAGTAAAATTAAGAAAGTGCAATACAGTTTACATAAATTATCACCAGTTTAACCTATATATTTAAACCATAACACGGTTAGCATTCGAGAAATTTTGAAACAAGGCAGGAAAAGGTCATAAAATGCAAAGGTCAGAAAACCTTCGTGACCATCGAAAGGAAAAATAAATAAATAAATAATTTGTGGGTGTATTTCTTTTAACGCTAATTAATGAACAGCATGACCATGGGTCCAAATTCTCACTTAATCCGCGATTTGTGTAATCTGGAAACAACTGAAAATGCAGCAGTAAGATGCGATTTCTGTCAAAAATTGCATGATTTTATCAGCATGAATTGGGATGATAGGAAAATATCTCTTGTCTCGAACGCGAAACATATCGTGGGAATCAAATTTCTGTGTGACGCATGTACACAGACTTTAAACTTCTTCGCGGTATTTAAAGAAATGGAGAAAAACTCGAGTGGTAAAAAAAAGAGGGTGAAATAATGGGGAAAGAAGAGTCCGGAAATGTTCCAATGAAAATTCGGGTGGATGAGAGAGAGGAGGAAATAACGAATAACAATATAATAACGAATAACAATATAAACAATATAATACGGAATGATGATTTAGATGAAAGAAAAGAGATAAGTAAAAGTTGCGAGGTAGTAAAACTGTCCAACGAGCGAAATGATAAAAAGATAATAACTTAAAACGTAGGAAATAAGCAGCCAAAGAAAAATAATGTTAATACCAAAATTAAGAACATTGAAAATAATAAGATAACAAGAAGTAGAAGCGTAGAAAATACCGTATGTAAATATCACGCAAAAGGGAACTGCAGATATCGGGATGGGCAATGCATCTATGGACATCCCACATTATGTAACACACATTACACAAGTGGGTATTGCAAATTTGAAAAGAAGTGCGAGTCCCACCATCTTACTGTCTGCAACACCTCTGCAAGATATGGGAGGTGTAAATACCGACAAAAATGCTATTACCACCACCCTCAAAGGAACGCAACGGGTGAACAGGAAAAACGAACATCAAAGAAAGGTATCAATTTTTTAGACGTAGCCAACACAATTCAGCTGTTAAATACTATCCAGCAAATACAAAGTCAGCTGACAAATATGGGAATCCGAGAGCCGGACAGAAGGCACGCACAAAGACACTTCATGCGTATCGGGACAACAGGTACCGACAAAGATAAAACGAGTCAAATTCTCGGAGGACCACAAGGCAACCAAACCGGCATCAGCATTGGAAAATGAATTGGAACCACCTGTATGCGAAAACGATAGAGAAAAAATAAAAATAATCCTAGCCAACATTCAGGGCCTTAAATCAAATCATTCCTCGGACAAAGTTTTATACCTGAAAGGACTCATGCAAGAAGCCGGAGCAGATTTTGCATGCCTCACGGAAACTCATCTAAAGGACTGGCACACGAACTGTGAAAACTGAGAGTTCTGTGTTGACAAAAAAGAAATACAAATTGACAACTATAACATCCTCCGAGCCTACAGAACAGCGAGACGTAAAGGAGGATGTGCTATTTACACATGCGAAAGGCATATGGCAGAAATTACTGTAAGTACCTTAAACAGCTACGTAGAATGTGTAGCAGCAAAAGTTAAAAAATTAAATATGGTACGAATTGTAATGTACAGACCCCCAAACACGCCAACCTCAACATTTTCAGATTCCATTAGAGAGGTAAGAAACTGGGTAGAAGCTCTACACTCTCCAACCCCAAATATTTTTCTGTGGTGATTTTAATTTTCTATTCATGAAATATAAAAGGATAGGAAAAATAATTATATGTATACACCAGGACAAGGGGAACACACGGGAAGACCAGGAGCAGGTAAAAATGCTACTAGCTCTAGCTGATGAATTTATGTTAACGCAAGAAATAACAGAAAACACAAGAAAAAACAACTGCCTAGATTTGGTATTCACAAACAACAGCAACCTAATTGATAATGTAGAAATATCCCCAACTATAATATCGGACCATAACATTATTGAAATAACAACCAATATAAAAGCAACAGGAAAGGAAAGAATACGAACTACAAAAATACAACAAAGAGGAAAGAGAAGTTGGTTTGAGAGACAAGAGAGATCATTGTTCCGAAAGAGAAAAAGAGTGACTGCAAAATTAAGTAAGTGTAAAGATAACAACATCAGAAAAATATTAAATGATAAACTTCAGAGTATCGATGACGTCATACAGGAACTACTTGAGAAGCATACAGAAAAAGAAGTAGACGACGCTATAGAAGCAATAAAGGTTAACTCAAAGTACTTCTAAAATTTTGCATAAAGGAAGTCGAAAAACCATGCGATTATCGGACCTCTGAAAAAAGAGAACGGTGCTTTATCTGATGATCTAACAGAAGTATTGAAATATTAAGAGCTCAGTATGAATCATCTTTCAGCATCCCAAAAACTGACAAACTGATATGTGATAGAAACGCATTCTTTGAAGAAGAACTACAAAGGGAAAGTATAACGGATTTCGACTTTACGACAGATGATATTACACAAGCTATAGGGAAACTAAAAGCACACTCTGCGGCAGAAGCGGATAAATGGAATGCCACACTGATCAAAAAATGCAAGAATGCAATCGTTGAGCCCCTATATTGGATATGGAGACGATCACTAGACACGGGAGAAATACTGGCCATCCTGAAAAGCGCGAAGATAGTCCCAATATATAAGGGAGGAGATCGATCCGAGGCCAAAAACTATAGGCCAGTGTCGCTTACATCTCACCTCACTAAAATATTTGAAAGAATAGTTAGACAGAAAATCTATGACTTTTTGGAAACTCAGAAAAAATTCAATGATAACCAACATGGGTTTCAGTCAGGCAGATCATGCCTATCACAACTAATAGAACACTACAACATTATTGATGCACTGGAAAGTAATGAAAACTATGATGTACTATACACAGACTTTGCCAAAGCGTTCGACAAATGTGACCATGGAATCATAATATATAAACTGAAATATATGGGAATAAGAGGAAAAGTAGGGAAATGGATATATTATTTCCTTAAGGAGCGGAGGCAAGTCGTTACAGCACAAGAAGTATCTTCATCAGAATCAGAGGTCCTCAGCTCAGTACCACAAGGAACAGTATTAGCTCTAGTGCTCTTCATAATCATGCTAACTGACATACTGTGGATGAGGACGTTACCAGAGACAGCACAGTAACATCCTTTGCCGATGACACAAAGATCTGTAGAAAAATAAGAAACCCAGAAGTTATAGGATCTCTACAAACCGACATGAACAGAATCTACAAGTGGACGGAAGACAACAATATGGAGTTTAACACTGAGAAATTCCAGCTGTTAAGCTACAGAAAAAGAGAATACCTAAAATCCATAGAATATTATATCCCAAATGGACAGGAAATTCAGGGAAATTCAAGATCAAGAGATTTAGGGGTTGTAATGACTGATGATACGAAATTTGAAACACAAAATATCATAAGATAGCAGTAAACAGATCAAACAGAATAACTGGACAGATACTGAGAACCTTTAAACGAAGGGGTAGGAATATAATGATTCTTCTACTGAAAAGACTGATCATACCCAAATTGGAATACTGCTCCGTCCTAATATTCCCATATAAAAAAAAAGACATTAGACAGCTAGAACTCGAAGGGATTCAGAGAAGCTTCACAGTCAAGATCAACAGGTGCAAAGAACTAAATTACTGGGAATGGTTACGCGAACTAAACCTATACTCACTGAAAAGGAGAAGAAAGAGATACATCATTATTTGCACTTGGAAAATAATGGAGGAACTAGTCCATAATCTTACTCTGAATCCTGTAACTCCCCAAACAACGGTAGAAAGTAGAAAAGGAAGACTGTGTCGTGTTCCCAAATTAAAAGCTAGACAGGGAACATCCTTAACCCTGAAAGAAAATAGTTTTGTTGTGAGAGGACCAAAACTGTTTAACTCTTTCACTCACTGGGTAGACAATTGTATAGCTGAAAAATAAATCATATTGATTCTTATATAACCACTCGTAAAGGCAAATTTCTTTTTTACCTTATGTCATAATTCGTGAGCGAAAGGGTTAATCAGCTGCCCAAAGATCTAAGGAACACAAATGGTGTTGCAGTGGACATCTTCAGAAGAAGATTAGATGCCTGGCTCAGAACAATCCCCGATGAGCCGTCCGTACCTGGCTATGTGAGGTGGAGAGTACAAGAAACCAACTCACTACTTCACCAGGTCAACTCGAGAGGAAGGCGACAAGCTTGACCTTCGTGAAATGAGGAATCATCGCACGGAACCTTAGAAAGGTTGGAAGGTATATATATATATATATATATATATATATATATATATATATATATATATATGGAATTGAACTCAGAATGGTCCCCTGAGGTTTTTTCATGATACACACAGGTCGTGCATGGAACAAGGAACTCTTCTGGGAAAATTGAATCCACTATAGTCCGAATAAGTAATGGTAAATGACAAACACTATAGTTTTTTTTTTCATGATTTAGCCTGTCGTGGACAAGGGGTCACTCGCAAAGAGGCCCCAAAAAATATAGCTTTCCTCACCAGCTATCTTCGAAGCTGATAGGATCCAGCTTTGGAACAGGCTCCTATCTGCTTTGCAGATAGCTGGTGAGGGAAGCTATATTTTTGGGGCCTCTTTGCGAGTGACCCTTTGCCCACGTCAGGCTAACATCATGAAAAAGAAAAAACTATAGTGGTTGTCATTTACCATTACTTATTCGGACTATAGTGGATTTAATTTTCCCAGAAGAGTTCCTTGTTCCATGCACGGGCTGTGTGTATCATGTGCAGTATATATATATATATATATATATATATATATGCTGAAATCCCACAAGGAAAAAGGAAAACGATTCCAAGGCCTTTCGTGTATTCAGAGCTAGACCTCGTCAGGGAATGAAGAGAGAAGGCAAGATGCCCATAATTATATACAACGTAGCGGAAACCAAAACCAATTAGCACATACTTAACAAGAGTTAATGAGAAGCAAAAGGAATTTCAACAAGATATCAATTTTATACATTCCCGCACTGTTATTGAAATTGTTTTTATAATGGATAAATGCACATTCTAGAATATTTCTTTCTATTATATTTCTGTTTTCATCAACGATTTAGAACTATCCCACTTCATGCTGTGATTACATCTATACATATGGTAAAACAAAGCATTGGAATTATTAGCTGTTCTACACGCATATTTGTGCTGTTTTACCCGAATATCTAACGTTTTACCCGTTTGGCCTATATATACTGAGTTACATTGTGTACATCCAATCGAATACACACAACCAACAGCATTATCCGGGCTATTCTTTATTAGGCGTGATTTCAGTATTATTATGCTTGAAGACCACATTGATGCCAAGTGCTTTAAGTAAAGTCGGAAGATATTGAAAATTATCATTGTAAGGTAGACTAAGGATATTTTTACGCTCAAATTCCTCTACAATTACATTATTATAATACCTATTCTTTGCTTTCCTAAGACAGTTATCTAAAAATGAAATAGGATAACATAATTTGGTACCAATATTCATGACATTGCATAACTCGGAATCTAAAAATTCAGGACTGACAACTCTCAATGCTCTAAGAAACATAGCAGAGAAAATAGAGGATTTAATCGAGGGATGATGGTCAGAGTGAAAATGCACATAAGAGTTATTATTGGTAGGCTTGCGACAGACTTCAAATTTGAACTGATTAGAGCATCTCCAAATTTTTAGATCCAGAAAAGATAGGCTTCCATCATTTTCTTTTTCAACTGTGAACTTAATAGATGGGACTAAATTGTTGAGCCTACCAAGAAATAAGTCAACATCCAAATTATTAGGCCAAAGGCATAAAATATCATCTATATACCTGTACCAAACCAGGTTAAAATTAACAATCGTAGGCAAAATTCTACTTTCAAAAAATTCCATATATAAATTAGCTAGTACAGGTGAAAAGGGATTTCCCATCGTCAATCCAAACGACATAGCATAAAACTTATTTTCAAACTGAAATTTACAATCTTTGACAGAAAGCTTAATTAACTCAATAAGAGTGTTGTGTTGAACAGGGAAAGAATATTCAGAGATCTTATCTTTTAAAAAATCAAGTAGGTCATCAACAGGGACTTTTGTGAATAACGAGCATACATCAAAGCTTACCAATTTGAAATTAGGGTCATTAGGAAACTTTAGTTTGTCAATAAGGTCCATGCTATTTACAATATGTGACTTAGAAATGGAGCCAACTAACGGCGTTAATAAACTAACTAACCATTTAGATAGCTTATAGGTTACAGAGCCTACTGAGCTAACAATAGGCCTCATGGGATTATTAACTTTGTGTGTTTTTACTAAGCCGTACAGATATAGTAGTGACGGATTGATACTAAGAAACTGCTGCGAAAGCCCATTATAGTTATTTTTTAATATTTCTCTTAATTTTCTGTTAAACATTTTATTAACATCCTCCAGTGGGTCTCTGTTTAGAGGTTTGGGTGCTCTTCCAGTACGTGCTCTACCCTAAAATTTACATTCCAATATGTGCTAACTAACGAAAATATCACGACCTAACCTAACCAATCGTCAAGGGCGTACAATTGACCTAACGATTGGTTAGGTTAGGTCGTGATATTTTCGTTAGTTAGCACATATTGGAATGTAAATTTTACGGTAGAGCACGTATTGGAAGAGCACCGAGGTTTGTACGTGTCACGATCACTCATTAACGTATTCATCTTTTCAACATAACTGTTTTTGTCCATGATGACGATCGCATTAGATTTGTCCGCTTTAGTAATATGTAATGAATTATTATTTTTGAGTGTTTTTAGGGCTTTTTCAAACCTCAAAGGATAATTCGATTCATACCTCGTATTAAAAGCACTGTACACACAACCTTTGACTAAACTCGTCTCACTTTCGGATATATTACTATGTTTTTCAAAATTGATAAAAGACTTAGCAATCATTAAACTACTGGGCTTTTTTGGGACAGAGAATCCTAACCCAAAACCTAATGCACATTTCGTATTGAAGTCTAGCTCATGGGACGACAAGTTAACAATATTACTAAAATCACGTTTTTATATCCAGTAACTATTACGAATTAAATCGTCCAGTCTACTAATAATAATTCTTATGTACAGTTTTATTCTGACCATCATATCCTCTATTTTCTCTGCTATGTTTCTTAGAAGTTAGAGCATTGAGAGTTGCCAGACCTGAATTTTTAGATTCCGAGTTCTGCAATGTCATGAATATTGGTACTAAATTATGTTATCCTATTTCATTTTTAGATAACTGTCTTAGGAAAGCAAAGAATAGGTATTATAATAATGTAATTGTAGAGGAATTTGAGCGTAAAAATATCCTTAGCCTACCTTACCATGTTAATTTTCAATATCTTCCGACTTTACTTAAAGCACTTGGCATCAATGTGGTCTTCAAGTATAATAATACTGCTAAATCACGCCTAATAAAGAATAGCCCGGATAATGCTGTTGGTTGTGTGTATTCGATTGGGTGTACACAATGTAACTCAGTATATATAGGCCAAACGAGTAAAGCGTTAGATATTCGGGTAAAACAGCACAAATATGCGTGTAGAACAGCTAATAATTCCAATGCTTTGTTTTACCATATGTATAGATGTAATCACAGCATGAAGTGGGATAGTTCTAAATCGCTTGATGAAAACAGAAATATAATAGAAAGAAATATTCTAGAATGTGCATTTATCCATTATAAAAACAATTTCAATAACAGTGCGGGAATGTATAAAATTGACAACATCTTGTTAAAATTCCTTTTGCCTCTCGTTAACTCTTGTTAAGTATGTGCTAATTGGTTTTGGTTTCCGCTACGTTGTATATAAATATGGGCATCTTGCCTTCTCTCTTCATTCCCTGACGAGGTGTAGCTCTGAATACACGAAAGGCCTTGGAATCGTTTTCCTTTTTCCTTGTGGGTTTGCAGCATTCATTCATTTCACGTGTTTAATTGTGAAATTCATCCCATATATATATATATATATATATATATATATATATATAAAATGTAAAGAACAACGCTTGTGTAGAAGAGTGTCCGAACAAGATGAGGAGAGAGAACGACCAAATAAAAAATGAGGCAGCTCCCAGGAATCGAACCCGGGATCACCCAATTGCCGGTCGGATATGCTAACCACTGCACCAAGGTCCTCAATCAGTCAGAACTCGTAATTCTCCTACATACGAGCGAAATCGAATGCCCTAAGGGGACACCTTCTCATACCGTACATATATACATATGGAAAAACTATATATGCTTACAACATGGTATTGTATGTGGTACCTTTAGTTCTTAATTAAATATAAATTATTAATTAATTGAATTAAATATCTACAAAATTGCCTCGGGATTGGCGACATAGCCTATTGGGAATGAAATGAATTACCATACATAGAACCCCATATGTAGGCACTGGGCCTGCATGACAACAAGAAAACTAAATTTATTATTTCGTATTCAAAATTCTCCTTTGCTGACTCGTGAAAATGACTTCGAGAGAAGAATCAACGAACTTTGCAAACTCAGCAAATAATAAAAGACGAAGATTTATATTAGCGGCTCGGTCGGAGCTTGCTTATGTTACAGCGATGCTTTCAGCAAGGAAGCTGTACTTTATCTTCCTATAAATTCTGAGTGAAATCCTCTTAATATAAAACCTAATAAATAAAAAGGATAGGCCTATTCCTTCAGGTATTTAAATGTAGTGAATGCCTATAGCAAATAAACCGAAAGAGATCGTCGCGCCCTACGAACAAAAGTGAGGCCCAACGAAATAATAAGGTGAGGTAATTTCTTTGTTTACCATTAGGCATGCAAATACCGAAGGCAAATAAACATAAAGTGGTCCTTTGAAGATCTACATATACATAACTCTCTAACGAAAAAACGTAGGGTTTTGTCGTTAACTTTCCACTGTAATCTGTTGGAAATTTCCAACGGATGAGAGGTAACAGGCAATCAATCCATAGCCCTATAAGTTTTTTCGTAATACATTTTAACTGCAAACAACACACAGTATAATTAATGTAAAGAACGACGCTTGTGTAAAAGAAACGTCCGCACAAGATGGAGAGAGAGAACGCGCAAATGAAAAATGAGGCACCTCCCAGGAATCGAACCCGGCATCATCCAATTGCCGGTCAGATATGCTAACCACTACACCAAGGTCCTCGATCAGTCGTTCTTTACCTTAATTTTACTGTATATATGTATATATTGTTCGAAATTGTTCGAAATGCTTTCTTTCCATTTCAATAACTTTTTTTATTCTTGGCCGGAATATGGGAGAACTTAGCAGAGTGAGTCTACAGGACTAGGATAAAAGATGTCGCTCATTTACGCGAGATTATCATTCAAAAATGGGAAGAGCTTCCACAGGAACAAATAAATCGAGCCATAGATGAATTCCGGCCAAGAATAAAAAAAGTTATTGAAATGGAAGGAAAGCATTTCCAACAATTTTTTTTAATAATTTCAGGAAAATTTTACATTAAAAATTATTTTTATAAGAAAATATTAAAAAGGTTTAATAATTTTTGCACATTAAAAGTAGAAAAATCATACTCTTTCGTTAAATGTTGATAGAATTTGAATTATTTTATATTTTAGTCTGGAAACTTGTTTCCTTATAGATAAATACATATGTTTTATTGTGTAGAAGTTTTATTAAAATTAAATGACAAATGTTGATTTTATAGCCTTTTTAAAATGTACCCTTTTTTTATGGCACACCCCCGTTTTCTGTCTGTGTTATATGGTGTTGGACTCGGTTGTCCCACCTCCACCCCACCTTCCCCCCGGGTTGGAGTACCTTTACTATCACTGCGGCGTTGCCACATGTACGGAGTCGCCTGTGAGGCGAGGAACATTACATATGCAGGCAACTGTACATCTGTTCAAATATTGGTATCATTTCTTTATGCTGCTAGTTCTCATTGTACAAGTTCTGTAAAGTATCATTAATATAAAATTTTTTATTAATCAAGGGTTAATTGTATTTTAATAGTACCCTGTGAGCAGTTCAAGATATATATATATATATATATATATATATATATATATGTATATATATATATATATATATATGTATATATATATATATATATATATTATATATATAATATATATATATATATATATTTTATATATATATATATATATATAATATATATATTATAATATATATATATATATATATATATATATATATATATATATGTATATATATATATTATTATATATTTATATATATATATATATACATATAATATATATATACACACAAACTCAGAATGGTCCCCTGAGAAACTTATATGTTAAACACAGACCGTGCATGGAACAAGGAACTCTTCTGGGAAAATTAAATCCACTATAGTCCGAATAAGTAATGGTAAATGACAAATACCATAGTTTTTCTTT
This sequence comes from Bathynomus jamesi, assembly GCA_023014485.1. Lineage (NCBI taxonomy): Eukaryota > Metazoa > Arthropoda > Malacostraca > Isopoda > Cirolanidae > Bathynomus > Bathynomus jamesi. Next base: position 128,722 of record JAJOZX010001045.1, read on the forward strand.
TTCATGATGCTAGCCCGACGTGGGCAACGGGTCTCTCGCAAAGAGGTCCCACAAATATAGCTTCCCTCACCAGCTATCTGCAAAGCAGACAGGATCCAGCTTTGGGACATGGATCTAGGGTTTAAAGCAAGCCTAGTCCCACTACATTCAGAACCTCTATATAAGTAAAAGACTCGTTGCATAGAGGTTCTGAATGTAGTGGGACTAGGCTTGCTTTAAACCCTAGATCCATGTCCCAAAGCTGGATCCTGTCTGCTTTGCAGATAGCTGGTGAGGAGCTATATTTGTGGGACCTCTTTGCGAGAGACCCGTTGCCCAGGTCGGGCTAGCATCATGAAAAAGAAAAACTATGGTATTTGTCATTTACCATTACTTATTCGGACTATAGTGGATTTAATTTTCCCAGAAGAGTTCCTTGTTCCATGCACGGTCTGTGTTTAACATATATATATATATATATATATATAATATATATAACTTATATATATAACATATATATATAATATATATATATATATATATATATATATATATATTATATATATATATACAGGGCGTCCCAAAAAAATGTATACACACTTTAACAGCTGATAGCTCAATTGATGTTTCTTTCTTTCCAAGTTAAACCCATTAGAATTAATAATGGCAGTCAGACTAAGCTTTGAAGAAAGGAAATTCATTCTAAAATGCTACTGGAAGTGTGAAAACGCAGTTGAAGTGCAAAGACAGTTTAGGAGGGAGTTTCAAACAGATCCACCAACGCGACTTACCATCACTCGAATTAGAGATAAGTTTGAAGCCGATGGAACTGTTCAGAATGTCCACAAGAAGCGTTCCGGAAGACCACGGACATCGACAAGCCCCACAAAGCAAGAAAGAGTACTGGAAACGTATCACCAAAGTCCAAGAAAATCTGTGCGGCAAGCGAGTCGTGAGGTAGGAATTTCAGAATCGTCTGTCCAACGCATTTTGAAGCGCTGTCAATGGAAAAGTTACATTCCAAGATTAGTCCATGCTATTAATGAAGATGATCCGGACCGAAGAGTGGAGTATTGCGAGTGGTACTTGGCACGATGTGGATGTGGATTGGACGAAGGGGTTTCGTAGAATACCCTCCGCGTTCACCAGACCTCACACCACTAGACTTTTTTATGGGGATACTTAAAAGACAAAGTCTACGCTATAAAACCTGCAACAGTCGCTGAATTGAGAGCAGCCATTGAACGAGAATGCACACAAATACCAAACGAAATGTTTCGTGATGTTTCCGATTCCATTGCTTCGCGTTATCAGCAGTGCCTGGACCAGAACGGACGTCAGTTTGAAAACAGGCGTTGACAAAACAATTAAATAATGTCTGTAGATTCTATTACATTTTAAAAATGAAATGTATTTTAATAAACACTGCCTTTATAATTATTTAAAGTGTGTATACATTTTTTTGGGCTCCCTGTATATATATATATATATATATATATATATATATATACATATATATATACACTATGATATATCATATATACGAGGTATGGAAAACTGATGTGTGGGTAGTTGGGAGGTAACGAAAATGGTTCACTGAGTAGGTAGGTAGTTAATCTAACAATTATTAAATTCCTTTTATGTCAATAAATGGGTGGATGAAACCAATTGGTTGCTCACCAGAGTTATTCTCCACACTAGTATTTATATACTGTGTGACAAGAGCGTGCTCGGTAATAGATATACATTACCGATCAACCAACCGAAAAAAAATCAAGAGGACGCTGGTGGAAAAAGCCCCGCGAGAAAAGGACAAGGAAGAACGAAAAAGAGGAACGGGGCGAAAGGACGGAACGGGAGAAGGGAGAAGGAAAAAACAACGGAAAAAAGATCCCCACCAGCAAGTACGCTCTCAACAATTAAACAAAAGGGAAAAAGGGACTCTCTAATAACACTCAGTAAGTGACTAATTGTGTTTTTAACCCAGTTAGACAAATTAGGCCTACATTGTGGTCTAAGACCTAGCATCAACTCATAGCTTAACAAAGGTGAAGGTAGATTGCCCTAACCTAATTTGGTGAGGAATCCTACTGTGGACCTCAATTTATCTGCCCGCTCTGGACCACTTCCGGAATCTCTAGGCTGACCCCTACATGGCTAGACTTAATCTACTCTATAGTTAGACTGGAGATATTAGGGGTGGGTTAATTGGGGACCAATTCATAAAGAGCATTTTTCACAATGGTGGCCCGTGTGGGGGGAATTTACATACTTTAGGCTTAACTTTACTTAACAAAAATTGCAGAATTAGGCTAAATGGTCTAGCCTAAACCTAACCTAATCAAGCCTGAAGTAACAAACTTGCCTAATTAGGTCTACAACCTAGGGCCTAACTAGGAAACATTTACATTTAAGGAGTCCCATTCTCTTATAAGCTTAGACCTGAGTGACGCATAAATACTTTTGGGGATTTAACTAAATTTAAAACTTGACTATTTTGTCTGATTACTCAATTTATTTGATCTCTTGTCTTTGGTAATTTCTTCTTACCCTATATTTCATTACGATCCCCAGTTAAACAATTTTGACTTAAACATGGACAGTAGGGTGGATCGATTTTACATTTTTTTCGATTTCCATATTCTAATAGACACAAAAACTTGCGCATGCATGAGAAAATAGCCTCTGCAAAATCTTAGCTTAATAGGTAATCATCTTCTGCCCCCAGCAGAGCGATTAAAATCATATTTTAGTAGTCAAAAACGTATTTTTCTTATAATTTTTAAAATATTTCAATATGCATCAAAATTATTCCTAATAACTATAAAGTCGATGAAAAAGACCTCATATGATCGTTTTTCCAAGCGCGTTGTCCTACGTTAATATCTTTTGCCCCCGGCAACAACGTCAAATGTTGAAAAAATAGGTAATTTATATACATATTTTCAGATCGGCTCTTTGTCTTAAATAATGCATTTATATATTTCCCATAGCATTTATATCGTTGCTTAGGCATGAAATAACACACACGCAAAATTTTATGTCTCTAGAGTAATATCTTCTGTCCCCGAGAAAAGTCTAAATGTGGATTATAATTACGTTAATGCGATGTTATAAGTACGATAAGTACTAAGTACAGCTCCTCGCTTGCTAATTTTATAAAATTAGCAACCCAGAACTCACCACGAGGAGGTGGCTGTACGTCGAGTTCCACCCTATCCAGCCCCAACCACCCTTCCTTTCTTAGAATCAAATCGTGGAATTTTTGTTCGGGAGTGAAGACGGGAGCGGATGAATCCGTCCCTCTCTTCTATTCCACTTACACTGGCAGAGGCTTCGGTTACTAATTTGATGAGTCTCTCGACCGCTTGAGTATGACAAGGGAATAGTGGGATCAGTCCATCAGGCTGGTCTCCCGTCTCAACAAACTCTTTTATTCGGGTATCAGGTATTGTTTTTGTAACGGGGGGTTCGGTCACCTCAGCCGTTTGCCAGTTGATCATTTCGTAATAGTTTTGACTATCGTAGAGCAGCTCAGGCATGGCGAAGGCTCGAATTTCCCCCGCTGGTGATTGTTTTGATCGTGCTTTTAATATTCTTCTCCATCCCAATTCTCTTATGTGTTGCTCATTGGTATGTAGCATGGAGATCAAAATATTTTCTGGGTGAGCAAAGAAAGAATTTCTACGGAGGACTTTGTTGGCGATTGTCTTAGATTTTTGAGGCATGGTCTGAGAGAGACGCATCATTTCGAAAAAATGTTTTGCGCCCTCAGTGAAACGAGTTTTTCTTTATCTTAAACCAAATTGGTGCGTAAACTGTCATAATGAATCGCACAATTTCGTTGAAGGTGCTGGAGGGTTCACTGGTTGAAATATAGAGGCGCAGAAATCTATTTGCTGTTGTCAGCCACCTGGAATGCGCCATCTTACCTGGATTTCGAGCCGCGAGAGCTGAAGAGCAGCTACCGCTCGACACTGCTCTGTAGATGCCTAACAAATATTTTTGGTCAGTGCTCAACTCGGCATCATCTATGTCAATGTCGGGAGATGGAATGGCATCGAATTCTGTAATTGGAAGTTTTTCGCAATCGTTCAGTTGTTTTCCAACTGGTCCAGTAAAGCCCATTGGCCCAGTTGTTTTGCCGTCCAAGTCTTGAATGAGGTGTCGCAGTGATAATTCATTACCGTGTAATAGGCATATGATCCACTGAACTGGCCTTTGTAGTTTCATTTCAATCATACGAATGGCTTCACCCTTTCGACTGGCGCGTCAGTGGCAGCTGCTGCTGGCAGCACTCACCAGAGATGACCTTTAAACCCTAGCCTAGAGTCATAAAATTTTGCGTGTGTGTTATTTCATGCCTAAGCAACGATATAAATGCTATGGGAAATATATAAATGCATTATTTAAGACAAAGAGCCGATCTGAAAATATGTATATAAATTACCTATTTTTTCAACATTTGACGTTGTTGCCGGGGGCAAAAGATATTAACGTAGGACAACGCGCTTGGAAAAACCATCATATGAGGTCTTTTTCATCGACTTTATAGTTATTAGGAATAATTTTGATGCATATTGAAATATTTTAAAAATTATAAGAAAAATACGTTTTTGACTACTAAAATATGATTTTCATCGCTCTGCCGGGGGCAGAAGATGATTACCTATTAAGCTAAGAGTTTGCAGAGGCTATTTTCTCATGCATGCGCAAGTTTTTGTCTCTATTAGAATATGGAAATCTAAAATAATCTAAAATCGATCCACCCTAAATTGGACAGTGAGGAATTGAAACAATTAAAAAAGAAAAAGAGGGGAAAGTTGGGTGCTGTTACTAAGGCCATCAACACTTTTAACAATATTACACAACCAGGCAAGGAAGATGTAGAGTGTGTAATTATTAAATTGGATAACTTTAAAAAGGATATAATAGCCATTGATGAGAGTATTTCAAAGTTAATTGAACCTGAAATGGCTGATGAACAACTTATAGACCTTTACTCTGATAATGAGCATCAGGTAACCTTAATTGAACAACACATAAGGAGATTACAGTCTCGTTTGACTGACTTAACACCAAATAAACCTATTTCTGATTTTAATCAAAGTAGAGCTAACCTTCAACAAAATTTAAGTAACATGCCAAATCCTGAGTCACAAGAATTTAGGGCTAAGTTACCTACTTTGCTAGTACCAACATTTGATGGGGACATGGTACAATTCCCATCTTTCATTGAAAAATTTGAGAGTTCAATAGGTAATAAACCTTATATTCCAACTGTTGATAAGTTTAGCTACTTAACTAGTTTCCTTAAAGGTCCAGCCTATAACATGATAGCCTATTTACCAGCTGTGGGTGATTCATATGAAATAGCTATTGATCTCTTGAAACGTAATTACATTAATAAAGATGAGATTATATTTGAATTATCTCAACAAATTATTGATTTTGCACCCGTAAAAGATAACCATAGTGATATGGAAAATTTTTATTCAAAATTAGAAGCTATTATGGGACAACTGGTTAGCAATGAGATAGATGTTAAAGCTTCATCTTGGATTATACAAAGCGCAGTTCTTAGGTGCCTTCCTTTGAGGGTTAAAGATGTTTTAGTTCAAAAGACGGGAGAAAATTATCCTAATCTTGAAAACATCAGAAAACACTTTCCAACTATCCTAACTAATTTCAAATTGAGAAATAGTTCAACACAAAATAAGACCCAGACTATGGATAAACCAAAGACTGTCCCAGAGACCAACTAGCTACAGCCAAACAGACAAAACTTGATACTGTAGAATCAAATGTGACAATTAACACACGAACACCTACATTACAGAACTTTAATGTAACTGCTGCCTCAACTTACACACCACATTGCAAATTTTGTGCAAGTGATGAACACAGTAGTACTGGGTGTGGCAAATATTCAGACTTTAACTCAAGAGCTAGAAGATGTGAACAGTTGAACCTATGTAAAAAGTGTACTGGCCAGGGACATTATAAGAAAGACTGTAAAACTAGGTTAAGATTCAATTGTAAGTTTTGTAAAAGTTCGACATGTCTCATCAATGTGTGATTCACTGAAGTGTCCAAACAACAATACTCAAACTCAAAAGATACCTCCTCCAAACAAAGGTAATCAAGAAAATGCCACTTTCATGGGACATTCTGTTTGTTCAAACAACGTAACAAAAACACTGAGGTTCTTTTACCAACTATTACTTTGGACTTAGTGAATGGTGAGGGTAGCACCACTCCAGTGAGATGTCTTATAGACTCTTGTTCTCAACAAACATTTGTTTCGCAAAATTAGTTAATAAATTGGTTTGACACCAAACCCGAATGAACAAGAACTCAATATCATCCTTTGTTAAGGATAACTCAAACAAAAATAGCTATAAGACAATTGACCTGGAACTACATGTAGAAAATGAATTAGAAAAATTAAAACAGTCATTATTCTAAAGTAGGACAAAACAAACTGGTTATACCCAAACTAGAACAAACCATAATCATTTGGAAAACAGTACAATAGCTGATAGACATATCACAAACAACACAGTAGCTAACATTGAAATGTTAATGGGGCAGATTATATTATCTTATTCATAAGGGCATAGTGAAGATAGGTAATGGTATAGCTATCAGACTCCATCAGGGATAGCCCCTTTGGGTGACCTATCCAGATACAACCTAGACCTAAACCAAAATAGTTCATGACTAACAAATACTATGTGCCTCAACTCAGTCCTACATAACACCTGTAAGAATAGCAACACTTTGAATAATATTATCAACTGAGAACATTAATTCATCACTATCAAATGAAACTTGGATGAGGCAATTCAAACTTTATGGTTGCTAGAATCTGTTGGTATACATGACACAAATCAAACTTCAGAAGATCAGTTAATTAATGGTAGAAAGATTTGAAGACACCATTCAGTGCAAAGACAATAGTTATTTTGTTGAGTTACCTTGGAAAATAAATTGTCCAACTTTAAGAGATAATCTCAAAGTAGCTAAAAGACATTTATATAAAGTAATGAAAAAGCTCAAACAAGATAATAGAATTCAAATGTAGAGTGATGTCTTCAAAGAACAGCTACAGAAAGGTTTCATTGAAGAAGTATCAAATAACCCTTTTAAAAAAGATGGTTGTCATTATTTAACCCACATGGGGGTTTATCGACAAGATGCCTCAACAACAAAACTCAGAGGAGTTCAGGTTAGATAAATATGCCTTACAAAGTGACATTTCAAAGGCATTTTTGAGAATAAATCTTAAAAATGAATATGACAAGAACCAACTTAGGTTCTTATGGTTCAGGGATCCATTTGATTTGCATAAAGGGTTCATAACCTATAGATTTAATGTTGTGTTGTTTGGAGCCAATTGCTCACCTAGCCTATTAGCATTGACAATTAGACATCATTTGAACCAGTTTAATAACTCTTTAACATGAACTTCCTCAAGGAACATTTTTACGTAGACAATCTAATAGGCTCAACAACAACAAAATCTGAATTATCTGAGTCTATGAACACTCTCAAAACATTATGCAACAAGGTAACTTTGAACTTAGAGAGTGGATTTCAAATGATGAGGATTTAAACAAAAAATTTTAAAGGATAATAATGGTCTTACTGAGCCATCAGACAGAGTTAAAACTTTAGGTATGAACTGGTATTTGGATGCAACTTCTAACAGTCATGATTCAATCTGTACTAAAGGTTTTAAACTTGATGAGGAAGCAAATACTAAAAGACAAATATTATCAGAGGCTTCAAAATTTTTGACCCCATGGGTCTATTCCTGCCTTCAACAATAAAATCAAAGATTCTCCTCCAAGAAGTTTGGAGGACAAATGTTGGGTGGGATGATCCAATAATGAAGATCAAAAATCTTGGAAGAAGTTAGCTGCTGATTTAACAAAAGTGCAGAACATTAAAATTCAAAGGTGCTGTGGGTTTAGGGATAAGCCCCAGAGACTTCATGTGTTTGCTGATGCAAGCACACAGCTTATGGGTGCTGTGCGTACTTGTAAGTCCTACAGAAAGTCATCTAATTTATGCAAAAGGGAAAGTTGCACCTCTCAAACCTACCCGAACCATACCTCAATTGGAACTATTGGCTGCTGCATTAGCCATTAAAACCATTTCATTGCTTAAGGATGCTTACCATGATGTGAACATAACTGATATCCACATCTGGCTTGACAGTCAGATTTGTCTTGCCTGGATACGGAATGATAGCATTAATAGTAAGAATATCTTTGTAAGAAATAGGCTAAAAGAAATAGCTGAAGCTAATGAAAGCCTACAAGTAAACTTTCACTATGTTCCAACTAAACAAAATCCAGCAGACTTTCTGACCAGAGGTTTATCCTACAAGTTGTTGAAGTCAAACAAAACTTGGTTCATGGGACCTAAGTGGCTCTGTAATACAGACCAATGGCCTGTGGAACAAGTTAACTTGACATTAAATTTAATCTTTTCAAATGAAAAGGTTGAACCAATCACTAATTATGAACATTATTCTGATTTCAGCAAACTTGTCAGGGTCACAGCCTACTGTTTGAGGTTTGCTCACAACTGTTTAACTACAATTAACAAACAGCTAAATAAAAAATCATAATTATACAGAAGTTGCAACCAAGTACTGGATAGGCATGCACAACAAAAGGAGTACAATAAAGAGTTAGAATTCTTGACTAATGGGAAACAAACAAAAGAACCTGTACCATCAGTAGTTGTGGATCTAAACTTGTTCAGAGATGAGGAAGGCCTTCTAAGGTGTAAAGGGAGATTAGACAAATCAAAACTGTCTACAAAAGCAAACATCCAATCCTTTTACCTAGATTTAGCTATTTGACAACATTAATCATCAGAAAACACACAATGATGTACATCATATGGGGTACCACAGACACTAACTACATTAAGAAAAACTTATTGGATACCCAAGGGAAGGATCACTGTTAAAACAGTCCTGAGTGAGTGTGTCACATGTAGGCGTATTCATGCTAGGCCCTATAGGAAACCAAATCCTCCTGCTTTGCCAGAGGAGAGAGTTACTCTCAACAGACCCTTTGAGACTGTAGGCATTGACTATACAGGAGCATTGACTGTAGGGGTGGTTGACACTGAACAAAAAATGTACATTGTACTGTTTACATGTGCTGCCTCACGAGCTGTTTATCTGGATGTTGTGGAGGACCTTACAGCAGAATCTTTTGTTGCTGTCTTTAAGAGATTCTGTGCACGACATTCAGTACCCAAGACAGTTTGGACTGACAATGCTACATATTTCAAGGCTGGTGAACAAGTCATCCACGACTTGTTAAGCAATGAACTCACACAATTATATATACAAAATTCAAACATAAAGTGGAAGTATATTCCGGTTGCCTCTCCTTGGTATGGTTCTATCTGGGAGAGGAATATACAAACAGTAAAGAATTGCTTGAAGAAAGCAATTGGTAAAAAACAGATACACTTGTTTGAGTTGCTCACTCTCCTGGCTGAGATTGAGAACATCATCAACAATAGACCACTCACTTATGTGAGTGACAACATTAATGACCCGGAACCATTAACTCCAAATCATTTGATTCGGGGAGAACAAGTTAGTCTCCTGCCGGACTACAATATAGACTCTTCAGAAGACCCAAACTGGACTCAACGACATGATGAGCTCCAGACTAAGTTACAACATTTAACTAGAGTTAAAGCTCATTTCATTAAACAGTGGAAAACTGAGTACTTGATGGGTCTAAGGGAGAGACATAAACAAATGACTAAGAAGGATTGGTCTGACACAATTAAGGTAGGGGACCTTGTTCTCATACATGACAGTACTCCAAGACAATACTGGCCTCTGGCTAGAGTTTTAGAACTCAGACCAGGGGCAGACGGGGTAACAAGAGTGGTCAAATTAAGGACTTCAACGGGTGACACAACAAGAGACATTTCTCTTTTGTACCCTTTAGAGTCTGGACCCAAAACAATGGACTTTGGAGAACCTTCTCCACTGACAGTAACAACTGGAGACACTGAACTTCCAGTAACTATTCCTTTGACAGTAGGAGTGGTAACGCATCCTACTACAACATTGACAGACACAAGACCTCAGCGACAAACAGCATTAAAGGCGCGACTATTTTACAACAAAAAATAGATGCTGGGGAATTGTAATTTTATCTTCTAACTTTCACTTTTCTTTTCTTATGGTAAAGACCATAGACAGTTTCATCCTATGGATGTATATTTTCTCTTCTAATTAAATGCTACACTTCTCCATGAGAAGGTGAGGATAGTCACTGTTAATCAGATTAACAGGCATTTACAGTCAAATAGTTAGCTAGTCTACACTCAGACATAAAAATTGGTGACAATGACACCAAAATTTTTATCTCCCGGGGCCCCCAGTATATGGAAAACTGATGTGTGGGTAGTTGGGAGGTAACGAAAATGGTTCACTGAGTAGGTAGGTAGTTAATCTAACAATTATTAAATTCCTTTTATGTCAATAACTGGGTGGATGAAACCAATTGGTTGCTCACCAGAGTTATTCTCCACACTAGTATTTATATACTGTGTGACAAGAGCGTGCTCGGTAATAGATATACATTACCGATCAACCAACCGAAAAAAACCAAGACGCTGGTGGAAAAAGCCCCGCGAAAAGAACAAGGGAACGAAAACGAGGAACGGGGCGAAGGACGGAACGGGGAAGGGAAGAACAAACAACGAAAAAGATCCCCACCAGCAAGTACGCTCTCAACAATTAAACAGGGGAAAAGGGACTCTCTAATAACTAGCAGTAAGTGACTAATTGTGTTTTAACCCAGTTAATCACATTAAATTAAGCTGGGTCAGACAAATTAGGCCTACATTGTGGTCTAAGACCTAGCATCAACTCATAGCTTAACAAAGGTGAAGGTAGATTGCCCTAACCTAATTTGGTGAGGAATCCTACTGTGGACCTCAATTTATCTGCCCGCTCTGGACCATTTCCGGAATCTCTAGGCTGACCCCTACATGGCTAGACTTAATCTACTCTATAGTTAGACTGGAGATATTAGGGGTGGGTTAATTGGGGACCAATTCATACAGAGCATTTTTCACACGAGGTGTGATAAAAAAGTTCGGTAAATAGTCCCGCAACTAATGAACGCCTGTCACTAGGTTATGTCAGTGTGTATGGCTCATGACGTCACCTTGGCCACTTGCCAGATGCCAACAAATACCATTCAATTACGCACCAGTGCGCCGTGTCATTGCTTTGTGTGAGGGCGTTTTTGTGGCGTCTGGCGATTTTGCAGAAAATGTCGAAATTTGAACAACGTGCAAACATCAAATTTTGTTTTAAACTTGGTAAGACGGCTACAGAAACGCACGGAATGCTTGCACCTGTCTACGGAGATGAAGTTGTTACAAACAAGACAGACGGATGACCACTTCTTTCACCATCTTCCAAAGACTCATTTCCTTCTTGAAACCTTCCAAACCACTTGCAAACAGTCTTGTTTGTAACAACTTCACCTCCGTATACAGCTGCAAGCATTCCGTGCGTTTCTGTAGCCGTCTTACCAAGTTTAAAACAAAATTTGATGTTTGCACGTTGCTCAAATTTCAACATTTTCTGCAAAATCGCCAGACGCCATAAAAACGCCCTCACACAAAGCAATGACACGGCGCACTGGTGCATAGTTGAATGGTGTTTGTTTGCATCTGGCAAGTGCCCAAGGTGACGTCATCAGCCATACACACACACACATATATATATACTGTATATATATATAATATATATATATATATATATATATATATATATATATATACTTTAATTGCAATAATCGCAACAATATAAAATTACACCTGCCCATCATCATTACAACACGTTCTACACTCTGCCCCAACAGCCTCAGGCACACTTACAGAACTTACAAGAAAGCTGATTGGGAACAGTTCAAAATACAGGCTGAGGAACAATTCACCACATTAAACAGCACACCCATCATAAACATCAATACAAAACTCAAGACATTTAATCAGATCATCAATAATGCGGACAAATACATACCTGAGGGCAACATTAGGAAATACAACCCAAATTACACTAGAGAAATAACCCACCTCATAAGGCAACGTAACAACCTCAAACATAACACACAAACACCACACACAGAAACCATAAAACAGCAGATACAACTGCTCAACACAGAAATGAACAACAAATTCAAAAAAAAAAAAAAAAACATTTAGGGAATTCATGACAACACTAAACCACTCCACAGATACATCCAGGCTATACAAGACTATAAACAACATTACCCACTCTAACAGCGGCATTCATACCTCACACGCGGCTATCTGTCGTAGCCAAAATAATATCCCAACATATACACAACAAGCTAATATTCTAGTTAATCACTACGCAAACATAAGTCACCTAAACAAAGACAACAACCAGAAACACGCAGACAGACAAACAGCCAGGCACAAGAAATCCTACAGACTCGACATGACCATTACACCCTTCAATACAGACCAGACCACCAAGATCATCAAAAACACTAAGAATTCGAAGGCTACTGGACCAGACAACATATCTAACATACACCTTAAACACTTGGGCCCACAGGGAATACTAGCTCTCACAAATATCAGCACATATTCATACCAACACTGTATTATTTCTGACATTTGGAAACAAGGTACAATTATTACACTACTCAAACCAAACAAAAATCCAACAGAACCAGTTTCCTATAGACCCATTACTTTACTATGCACACCTTCCAAAGTAATAGAAAGACTAATCTTACAAATCACCAACCCACATATACCACTGTCGCCTACTCAACATGGATTCAGACCTCACCACTCAACCACGACATTACTCACTAACCTCACGCAGCACATCATGGATGGCATCAACTCCAGACAACCAGCTCAACGTACACTATTAGCAAGAATAGATATTAGTAAAGCATTTGATGCTATCCCACGCTTCCCTCTCATAAACAAAATACTCAACACAAACATGGACAATAATACTAAAAGATGGCTGAGCAACTATCTTTCAGGAAGATACTCACATGTCACATTTAATGGCAAGTCATCCAAAAACAAGCTTTTTCCGAACGGGGTACCTCAAGGCTCTGTTCTCTCACCAACACTGTTCAACTTATACACGCATGACATTCCAACACTCATAGATAACAAGCTTACCTTATCATCATATGCAGATGACATCACTCTAATATCCACCCACAACAACATCGACACCGCTACAAATAACCTACAAACATACATAAACAGTATACAAAACTGGCTTACACACAATAGACTCAAAGTAGCGCCCACAAAATCAACCATCACCTTACTTACAAGCAATACAAAAGAACACCAAATAACTCCACAGCTTACACTAAACAACACCAACATTCCACGCACTCACAGGACCAAAATACTTAGGGTCACATACAACACATCATTATCTTTTGCAAACCACATTCAGGACATTAAAAACAAATGTACGTCAAGACTTAACACGCTTAGGGTACTAACAGGCACAAACTTTGGACACCAGCAGGAAACAACATCACTCATATACAAACAATATATTCACTCAGTTATGGACTATGCTAGCCCATGCTGGGCACCCATTATCTGAAACACACACATAAACACCTTACAGACAATACAAAACAACGCACTTCGTATCATTACAGGATGCACTCAAACAACACCAATAGAACACCTGCACACAGAAACAAAAATACTAAAAGTTAGGGAACATTTAGACATGAGGGGAACACAATTCATGGCAGCAGCGACAACTAACCAACAACACCCTTGCCACTACATGTACATTGTACAATCATGCACCAACACCTCGCACCATTAAGGTAACACCAGAGAGACATTATAACCAAATACTCCATTCCATACCACGCCCCACAGACATCACACAGTACAGAAAACACATACACACACACCTAACCCACAAAGCACTGACACGACTCGGTCCGAATGCGGTCCTAGGCGCGAAGTCGCCACCCATTAACAGGTCAAAGATCAGCCTCAGCAGATCGGATCGAGTTAACTTTGCACGATTCCGATGTGGACATCACCCCAACTTACGGACATATAAACACAGACTAGACAACTCCACAGACGACACCTGCCACCTGTGCCAGGACACACCACAAACAATTGAACACATTATGACAGACTGTACCGCTCTAGCACAACAACGAACACAACACACCATCACTAGTGCGCTGAACCTCTGGTCCCCTCCGGAGAGGGCGATCGGTTACCTGCGTGCCGCCGGCTTGCTCGATCAGGGTGGGCTGATCGGCTAAACAACAACAACACCAACAACACCAACCCGCAAGGAAAAAAAATATAAAATTGATTATAAAAATGTTTAAAAAGGCTAATTAATTTTCTAATGTGGGAAGTTCTACTAAACAGTTGTCTAAATGGCTCTCGAGCCTCCTTTCGCCATTAGTAGGCCAAATCTCTGGAGCATATCTTAAAAATTCTGCAGAGTTTGTTGACAAACTTCGAGGTACAGACCTATCGGGAAAGAAATTGGTGAGTTTTGACGGGTGTCTTTGTTTACCAGAGTCCCTTTGAATCTAACTTTGCAGTTCCTGGACGAGTGGCTTCATTATCATCCTGAGACCATTCCCTTTGATTATGGAATTATTTTGGAGCTTCTTAGACTTTGCTCAAAACATAACTATTTTTCTTTTAACGGGTTATTTTTTAGACAGAGGACAGGTTTACCTATGGGCTCTTCGCTCTCTCTCTCCAATTTTAGCTAATATTTTTATGGAAATTTTTTAAGTTAATTTTTTGCCGGAATCTTTGGTGCCAGGGGTCATTTGGTTCCGTTACGTTGATGACACGTACGTTATTTTGGAATCTCATGTGGATTTGGATGAGCTGGTAGGAGTTCTTAATAGTTTTGTACCCTCAATACAGTTTACATATGAAGTTGAAAATAATGGATCTCTCTCGTTTATGGATGTTCTTATTTTAAGCGATCCCAACCAAAGACCTTCTTTCAAAGTATTTAGAAAGCCTACGCATTCAAACAGCTACATTCATGCTTTTTCTAATAATTTTCTTTGTACTAAGAAAGGCGTTATTTTCGGTCTCTTTTTGAGAGCTTTCAGGCTTTGTGATCCCATTTATCTTGACGATGAAGTTTTATATATTAAAAGTATATTTATATGTTTGGGTTATTCCAAATTGTTCATCGATAAAGCTTATTTCGCCGCTAGGAGAACTTTCTTTTCTCCCAAAACTGGGAACCGGAATAAAAACATTTCATTCCTGAAAGTGCCCTTTGAGGTTAACAAAGGGCTTTCCTCACTCTTGCCAAAGCAGATTAAGTTGGTCTCCGTTGTGCCAAATAAATTGTCTTCGTTCATTCGTCATCCTATTACTAAAGCCTCCAACAATTCTGACGTAGTTTATGAAATTCCATGTGGAGGCTGCCTTCAAAAATACATCGGGGAGACAATTGATTTTCGGAGAAGAATTAATTCCCACAAACGTGACCTGAGATCGGGTAATACTTATAGTAGCCTAGTTCAGCATAGGGAACAGCATAATCATATTTTTAACTTCCTGGATTCTAAACCTATCATAAAGGTCAGGGACCAGGAACAGAGACATGTCCGGTGCTAGGCTGCTTTAAACCCTAGATCCTGTCCCAAAGTTGGATCCTATCTGCTTTGCAGATAGCTGGTGAGGGAAGCTATATTTTTGGGACCTCTTTGCGAGTGACCCGTTGCCCACGTCGGGCTAACATTATGAAAAAGAAAAACTATAGTGTTGTCATTTACCATTATTTATTCGGACTATAGTGGATTTAATTTTCCCAGAAGAGTTCTTTGTTCCATGCACGGTCTGTATATATATATACAAAGGTGGGCAGGACCGAGTTCCAAAATGACCGAATTCCAGGAACTCGGTCCTTTTTAAGGACCATGAGCGGGAAAGTCGGTCCTTTTCTCAGTGAGGACCGAAATGAGAGCGACGGTCCATTTTTAACCAATTCCGGACGGTCCGGTCCGGACGGTCTTTTTTAGTGATTTTAGTGTGTTTAGTGATTATTTGAAGTTCTAAAGAAGATGGATCGTTTCCTCCAGAAGACTCAGAAAGAGACTGAGACTGAACTGAAACTTGTTTCAACACCTGGAGGAGACGAAGAATCTACTGATGTTAGTGCTTCAACTTCAAGTCAAGCAACTGGAGCTCCTAGCGGAAGAACTGAACCGGCAATCCCTGGCCGTACCTGGACAAATACTTTGAATACCTGGGCCCCAAGGGTGAGCAGAACCTGGAGTACAAGTGCTTGCTGTGCCTGCCGAACAAGAACATCCTCTCGACAAGCAAGAGCCAAAACAACCTCAAGCGACATGTCTCCAGGCGCCACCCTCACGTCCAGAACCAGTTCGACCAGTGCTCAAGCCGAAAAGGTCAGGGCTCAGTGACAGCCATTTTGAAATGCTAGTCTTCTTGAAGGGAAACTCAAGCATTTAACTTAATAACTTTTTTTCATCATTTATGTATTGTATTAATTATAATTTATGTTAAGAAAATTAAAGATTTCCGGTGTCTTTAATTTCATTTTTCATTTTAACCAAATTTTTCACTTATATTATATATAAGGCCCGAGGACCGAGTCGTTCCTAAGTTCGTGAACAAGTTTTATTATTTTACTTTCTTCCTTATTTACTTTGCTTTCTGTTCTCTATTACATTTATCGCTTGCTTTCTCTACACTCGTTTTCACTGTACCGTCTAACTTCATGGTAGCCACGCCGAGACTATGAAAGCCGTTACAACACAAAGGGGGAAGGGGGGGTTCATTAACACTCTTTTAACGCTTGTTAACACTTTATTTAATTCCGAAAATGCTTTAATTAATTTGAGGGGATGCGAGTAGGAAATTTTACTATAATAATTTACGTCGGAGAGAGGCACAAAACAATTAATTTAATTTTTAGATTAGATGGCCCCAACTTTACGCTTATCGCGCTACGGAAGGACTGACTCTCTTTTGGGGTAGTCCGCTCTCTGGGCCTCTGTTCAGGATTGCCAACTCTTCCCATTTTAAACAATTACAATCTAACAAACATACTTTATCGTAATTTCACAATTATTAGTAAATAATTTACATTAAACATTATCTTAATTAAACAAAAATTAATATTCTTAACTAGGCATTACTACACTCGCATCACCCCCTTGAAAATAAGTTTTTCATTAGGAAAACTTATTAATATCGTTTAACAAATTTAGTAAATTTATTCAACAAATTTATATATTTTGCAATTTTTTTTTTTTTTCTTTAACAAATTCAAAGTTGATAGACAAGAAATAATTAGAATGACAAATTCCACACATATATTTTGTATCATATTATAAAAATCGAAAACTTTATAATTTTCACATTTGCATAAAATAACATTTCACACTAATAATTAAATTACAACCTGTAACTAATCTACACATGCCAAAAAAAAATAACTGAAAATTTTCTTACAGTGGCTGCACAAATCTCATGTTCACAATCTATTCCAGCGATTCCTCATCAAAGATCGCTTTACATTTGAAACAATTATTTGTATAGTTATACAGTTACTATCAGGGCAACATAGAAAAAAATAAGAAAAAGTTTACATAAAATACTGACCAAGAGCGCACATACTATTTCACGAAAAACGCAACAAATATGGGCAATAATCGCACCCTTTCACTTATAATTTCATTACATAATAATCAGTACATTAATTTGCTGGACGTTGTTTAGATCACAATCCGCACGCTGATAACGGACTTCTTCAATTTTCAATCGCAGCTCTCCTGCTCACTTCGCTAGAATGCAAGGGATTGCATCAATCAACATGCAACAGGGCAGCACGCTATAATGGTTCCGCTCTCTCTCCAAATAGCGAAAAAAAACAAAACAAGAGACGTCCAATTCTAAAAGGATCAGGGGGGGGAGATATACTGAAAGCGGGACCACGCGCCGGAATTGGACGGAATTTGCAATTCTAGAAGTCGATGAAGAAACTCGCCTTGTCTCATCTCTACTTTTGTCGGTGAACGCTGCTCTTCCTACGTCCAGCTGAAAGACTCTTCTACTGGCAACAATCAAACGATCACTCCGCCGTAGGCCGTTTCCCAATGAACCTACTGTATGTCTGTATGGACAGTACAGTCGTAAACACCCGTTCAAGCTCTCGTGGCTTGCCTACCGCGTGCTACGACACATATTTAGCGAAGCTTTCGAGCAGCGTGACCAGCTACTGCCCGAAAAATACCAGTAGACCATCTTCGATCGAAACTTTCGTGTGCCAAGACCCTGCACACGTAAATTTCTCTTCTCTTCTCTTCCGAAACTGTCCTGCGCCAAGTCCCTGCGCATTCGGTTCCTCTCTTCTATCTCTTCTCTTCCGAAACCATCCTGCGCCAAGTCCCTGCGCAGTTGGTTTCTCTTCTCTCTCATCATTGGTGATCGATCACCTATCCGGTCGACTAAACTCAATGGATGGAACTCGGATTCAACTTGGTTGCCTCCAAACCGAGCCTTTTGAAATTTTGAAAAAAAAGTTTATTCGAAACGTGTTTCTGTACTGCTAATCATTTATTTAATACTTAATTTACCGAATTTTCTCGACAGTTCACTTCGAAACAATAACTACACATTTGCTCTGGCCAAATTCACAGAAAAAAAAAATTACACATCTCAAAATTTCGCAAAAATTTAATCACATCTAGCTGCCAATAAGGTCACTTATGGCAGTTACATCGGAGAAGATAAAAAAAAAAAATCATAAAACGTACGAAACAAAATTATACAGTATAAATATAAAAGCGCCCATACATAGTAACTGCTAGTATAATTTAAGAAATATTATTTTCAAACTACCGTCAGAAATCACATCAATACTTTTAAATACAAAAGACAAAATGAACCCCAGAAACTTCATGTTATCACTTCTCTGACAATCATGAACCCTCTTTCCCTTTGAGGGGGAGCACACTAAGACGCCACAAAAACGTTACTGGCTATCTAGAAGGCTCCATTTCCGAGTGTACACTTGAGCCAATGTTTTAAATGCATTAGTTAACCCCCGACTGAAGGTTTAAACAATAATAATTTTCCAAAACAGTTATTAAAAAGTAAAAAAAATTTAAATATTACTACCAAAAATTATTTTAATACAGTAATTCCAACTTGAAACTCTAAATTTCATGAACCCAACTTGTAATTCACAATTTACATCTGAGACAACTCTCTCCTTCAACAGAAACCCCAGTATGGCTTGCAAATCACAAAAATCCCAGTAATTTATCGTTTCCAAGTGAAACTACAAATTTGCATAGTTATACTAAATAAGAATAGATAATATGCACTCAAAAATACACGCAACCTACTGTAAACAAAAACAAAACATTGCATAATTCAGAGCGGTCGCTTTGTTTGTAAGCGAACCTCTATACAAATATCCCTAACCGAATGAAACTGCATTATATCCTGACATAATTTTGTAATTTTTTTCTATGCAAACGCTCGAACTAAAAAAAAGGAAATTTTTCATTTCTAATACCCAAATTAAAATATCAAATCAAAACATCCTTTTTAGAATACAATCTAAATTCCAAATAAAAATTTAATCATTTTCATTGAACTGGAAGAAAGAAATAAAAAATCGGCCTACCTATAAAAATAAAATTAAATGAATCTATAAAACGTAAAGAAACAATATATGAAAAGAATTTTCTACACAAATTTTTGTAATTCAAAAAAAATTATAATAATATTCAAATTTTGTAAAATATGTGTACCGCCGCACTTTTAGACCTATAATTAATAAATTCAATGTTACGCGTAGAAAGAACAATTTAGAATTTAATGCATAACATTTGTGCTTATTAAAAAAAAATCCTATGATTATTTATGTTAAACCAATTAAAATTTTGTTAAATAACTAAGAATTTACTACTCAATAGACATATACCGTAGTAACGGTTAATCTCCGAACAATATTTAACGATAGGCCTACAAGAAATCTTTCTTTAGTACAATACAATAGCCATTTTACAAAATATCAGTCGGAATTGTCGTGAAATTGAACGAAAGGAATGGAGAGAAAAATAGATAATCAGCCTACCTACCAAATTTTACGAGTGTATAAATATATAAAATTATATATATAACTAATATATACGTATAAGTTAATATGTAAGTGTATAATTAATGAATATATATAAAAATCCAAAATAAATTTATAGAAAATTTCACAACACAATTTCTCTATTTCAGTTAAACGAATTTAGCTTATTTTGAAGTCTAACACAATCCTATACGGCCAGCCTATAATCTGACAAATTAATATGTTTAAGATTATTTTTCGACTGTCCCTTAAAATGTAACTTAATCCTATTAGCGCGAAGCGAAGCGAAGCAAAAAGCCCGTAAACCTATATAAACAATCATTATATACAACCAATCGAAATATAATCAAAAATCTACTAATGATCCCAGAAAATTTTTACATGTTCATGAAATGTCTTACAATACTATATATGTATATTACCTAGAAATGCGGTACAAATTTTCGCTCAAACATTTTTAAAGGACCGTATAAAATGTGTATCACACTGTATTTAAACTAACATAATTCACTTAGTACAAATTCAGTGTAAAAAAATGTTCTACAGGGTGGGCCGTAAGTTTCCATACATAGGAAAATTTAAATACGTGCGTCGGTATTTGGATCAGCAGTTTCCGGATGCTTGGATTGGTCGGCGTGGTCCTGTGGAGTGGCCTCCCAGATCCCCAGATCTCACCCCCCTTGATTTCTATCTTTGGGGGCACTTGAAGGCCATGGTGTATCAGGAAAAGATACGAGACATAAATCATCTAAAGGAACGTATCACCAACGCCATTACAAGCATAACGTCAACTGTGCTAATGCGTGTTCATCAACAGTGGGGAACACGTATTGAAATGTGTTTTCAAAACAATGGCAACCATGTAGAGCATATTATATAAATAAAAATGGTTGTCCATAAAAAAATGTTTATTTTTCCTATGTATGGAAACTTACGGCCCACCCTGTATATTAATTATTATTATATTATCATCACATTTTCTACTAATTCCAAAAGTTGAAACACAAAAAAGACAAACGTAGGTAGGTTTGAGGACAGGAGAAAAGGTGAACGAAATGAAGTGAAAAGAATTGAGTCTCGGCAGCGACGAACGATTTGAAATATACCTCTCCGACGGGCTGAACGAAAGCTAACGAATTCGGAAACAAACGACTCTGAAATTTACTGTTACTCAAATGTTTTGACTCCAACGGAAAACCGACTCTGTAACGACTAAAATAAGTTTTGAGTCTAGACTCAATCTCAAACAACAAATTTTGACGCGCAAAAGTTTTTGAAGCGACGTGACTCAGAATAATTTGGAAAATAATGGGCGCCATTTTGAATTTGCAATGAATTTTTGTTTAATTTGATAATTACTCTAAAACGGGTAGCGAAACAGAATATCTACTAATTTTCTTTATACGGAGAACGTGAAAACGATCGTGATTAGTCGAAAGAACACACGCACAAATTTTGAATTCCTATTTATCAGAAACGAAAAAATAATGCATAAGCCTAACGGAGTGCATGGGTTCGTATTATTAAATTGATAACAATTTAATAAGGTTAGCTGCCACCAAATATGTCGCGATTACTTTTATTTATTTACTTTCTTCATTATTTACTCTTCTATCGGCTCTTTATTTCATTTATCTTGCTTTCTCTACACTCGTTTTCACTGTACCGTCTAACTTCATGGTAGCCACGCCGAGACTATGAAAGCCGTTACAACACAAAGGGGGAAGGGGGTTCATTAACACTCTTTTAACGCTTGTTAACACTTTATTTAATTCCGAAAATGCTTTAATTAATTTGAGGGGATGCGAGTAGGAAATTTTACTATAATAATTTACGTCGGAGAGAGGCACAAAACAATTAATTTAATTTTTAGATTACATGGCCCCAACTTTACGCTTATCGCGCTACCGAAGGACTGACTCTCTTTGGGGGTAGTCCGCTCTCTGGGCCTCTGTTCAGGATTGCCAACTCTACCCATTTTAAACAATTACAATCTAACAAACATACTTTATCGTAATTTCACAATTATTAGTAAATAATTTACATTAAACATTATCTTAATTAAACAAAAATTAATATTCTTAACTAGGCATTACTACACTAAGTCCTATCTTCAGAAAGGACCGTGACCGGGACCGTCGGTCCAGTTTGAGGCAAGGACCGGGACCGGGACCGTCGGTCCTTTTTGAGGCCCGGGTGCCCACCTTTGTATATATATATATATATATATATATATATGGGATGAATTTCACAATTAAACACGAAATGAATGAATGCTGCAAACCACAAGGAAAAAGAAAAACGATTCCAAGGCCTTCCGTGTATTCAGAGCTACACCTCGTCAGGGAGGTGTAGCTCTAAATACACGGAAGGCCTTGGAATCGTTTTACTTTTTCCTTGTGGTTTTGCAGCATATATATATATATATATATATATATGTAATGTTATAATGTTTCAGACCAACGAAGACCCTAGAACCCACTCATGGCTGGTCTACCTAACTGTGTTCGTAATTGTGTACTGTGCATGTCCTCCGTGGTGGCGGAGAGGACCTACAATTTTACGTGGGTTCCGAACCACAAAGCCTTAATTTTACTACCTTAAACTATACCCAATCTATCAACATATGCGTCTAATCGATTTTTAAACATGTTTATAGACATGCTAGTCTAGGGTTTCTGGTTTTGGAGGGTTCGCTTTGTCCCGGGATTGCGGGAAAAATTGAGCTTCTCTCCGGGATCCAGGGATTTCCCGGGAAATTTCCTGATATTAATTTTATACATTATTAACAACCTAATTAAACGTTTTTGTTATAAGTACTTCATAAGTATATTGTTTTAAGCAATTGTAGAGACCGTCCAATGTGCGATGTGAATTCATAATTACGAATGACTGCATAACTACAGGTACCTAACCGGGTGCATAAAAGGGCAATGTATAGATATTTAGGCCCCATCCACGCAATTTAATAGGTGATAAAACAACATTTTTTTGTAGAATTAACAATAAACTGAGCATATAAAACCAAACAAAAATGTTTCTTTACAATAAAAAAAAAAGCTCGAAAATAATGTTTACCACGCTTATAACTAAAAATTATGAATTTAAGCATGTACTCAAAAAATGTAAATGACCAGTTGACAATATCCTCTATATATAGTTTGACAAAATAATAACATTACTTTCAAAATAAAGACATTACAATTTATGAATCATGTATTCTTTTTAGCATTGTTGAAGTAACTCTTCAAGAAGGAGAGGCAATCAATGCTGCAATCATTCAGTCTACTTCTCAGTTTGGTGATAAATAATCCAGCAGCAGAAAAGACACGTTCTGATTCAAATGATGTCGGAGGAAGAGTTTTTAACGTATCTAAAAGTAAACTAATGTTTTTTGTTCGTTCTTCAGTCGTTTCAAATACTTCAAACTCTTTTTCCAGATGTCTGCTCTTGTTAAGAACAAGACTGGTGTCACTATTTTTGGTTTGAAATTTTAACTTTTCAATCGCAGCATCAAGTTTATCTTCAAGAGTCATAGCTTCCGGCTCCGGCTGTGGTGGCACTTCATCTTCATCTTCTGACTGTAAACTCGATTCGACCCTCAGTCCTCTTACGTCAAAAAGTGTTGTTAGTATATTTTTTGCAGGCATTAATAATGCTGATTTTACTTCCAGTGCTGGTAAACCTTGGATACTTGCGCGATTGTTGTACTGCTTGCCACTATTCGTGTATTGGAGAAGGCTAACAAAGACTAACGCTTTGTTCCTTCTTTCGTTAATTCTCATGATGAGTGACTGTCTCATTTTCCTGGAAAAGGCAGAGTTTTGTTCGCTGAGCTCGTCAAGAATAAACTTAAAAACACCTTCAGCACTTAACAAATTTGCTCCTCGACTACCTAATCTTTCTGCACCTACTTTAAGTGGCTGCAAAGACGACACTATATCCTAAATTGCTTTAAATTCTAATTTACTGATGTTATTCTCGATCTTGAAGTCGATCATAGCTTTTGCAACTGATGACCTAATTTCAAGAAAACGCTCTAACATGACCAATAAACTGTTCCAGCGTGTTTTTGAATCAAGTATAAGCCTCAGTTCTTTATTGTGTTCATTTTTGACGTATTTCTGCAGGTTTTCATTTTTCAGTGGTGGTTTTCGGAAGAGTCGCACAATTTTTCTGATTTTGTTAATCATTTCCGAGATATTAACTTCGTTGCATTTATCAGACGTTTCAATTGAAGAGACTAGTTCGCCAGCTTTTTTTTTCGAAACGTCTACTTCAAAATCAATCGATGTACTGAAATCTTCCGTGTCACTGTCACCATCATCATCCTGTGCTTCATGTGCTGAATCAGTGTCTTTGATTGATGTACCAATTTCTACAGTTGTTTCAGTTTTCTTGTATAAAACATCGCAGACAGCAAGATGTATCCCATGGGCATAACACAAATGATGATAATTTATTAACTTGCTAAATTTCAACATCACACTTGCACCATCCGTTACACATGCTACCACATGTTTCTCCATTGAAAGATTGAACTCTGATAACTTATTTTCAACCGATTTGACAGCACTTTCAGCAGGCATAGCACCATGAATTCTGACCACTCCTAAGTTCCAAAACTTAGTGTCATTAGCGTGAAAGTTTACATTTATGATCCGGCAGTTTTTTAACGAAGTATAGTCATCAAGCGATAAGCTAAATCTGCTACCTTGATTTAGCATCTCAGTTATTTCCGATGCCACGCATTGTTTGATCACATCATATTGACTATAGATGATGTTCATAACAACGCTAGTGCTTTTGGGAAGAACATACCCTCTATCACTATTGACTGTCTTATAAAATTACTTTTTGTAATAGCATTAATGGAAAATCCATCTATGACTGCAAGTTTACTTACGATTTCCCCTATCGTGTAATTCTTCATAAAAACTGTTATTTTCGGCTGTGCAGGCTTACGTTTGGCGCCACTAGATTCTCCCTCATTATCTGCTGCACGCTTAGCTGTAGATGTCGCAGGCTTATCAATAGAATGTTTACTCTTCAAATGACGAATGAGACCGCTTGTTGACAAACCCTTGCACATAGAAACGGCCGTACTTCTACATTTAGCAGAATCTTGTCCAAATTTATTAAAATATTGCCACGCAAATGATTCGCTTTTAAAAGAATCACTCATCGTCTCGGATAAGTACAATAACACTACACACTTCATAATAACACGATACCTACTGACCGACTCTGCTTAGCTGCGAGCATTTATACAGAAAATGCAGATATACAAGCTCACACAAATTTCAACATGTTTCTACATGAAATTCTCATTTTGGCAAACTCAGATAGCGTAACAATACAATTTTTTTATGATTATAATCTTAAATTCTGAATCACGTGGAATCCCGGGAATCTCGGAAATTCAGTTTTTTGTCCCGGGACATATTATCTGCAAATTTTTGTCGGGATCCCGGGATCCCAGGACGGAAACCTACGTGCTACTAATTACTTCTACCGGCAAACAATTCCACCTATTTACTATGCGTAAAAAAGTTTTTGGCAACTGCTGTCTCGAACCTTCTACTTGTCAACTTACATCCATTATTTCTAGTCCTTTTATAGTGATATATTTCGAAAAAGCTATCTCTATCTACGTTATCGAACCCATTCCTAATTTTAAAAACCTGAATTAGATCACCCCTTAGCCTACTAGTCTCGAGTATAGTCAATTTTAACTCCTTAAGATTATCCTCGTACGACTTCGACTTAAGCGACGGAATCATCTCAGTTGCTCGTCTTTGAACTCTTTCGATTTTGTCTATATCTTTGTGCATATACGGATTCCAAAATTGGATCACGTACTCCAAATGGGGTCTAATTAATGATTTATAAAGAGCAACAATAATATCACGCTATTTGTACTAAAAGTTTTGAGCTTTATTATAAAACCTAGCACTTTCTTCGCTTTATTGACCGCTGCTGTACTTTGTTTCGCCACTTTTTAATCACCAGTGACTATAACTCCTAAATCTTTTTCCTGCTCTACGCTTGCCAATTCCTTTCCTGACATACCATACGCAAAATTACCGTTACGCGAACCTAAATGTAAAATTTTGCATTTATCGACGTTAAATCTCATTTGCTATGTGACTGACCAATCAACGATTTTGTTCAGATCGTCCTGGATTTTACCTCTATCTTCGTCATTAATCGCCCTACCACCCAGCTTCGTGTCATCCACAAACTTTGAAACTGTACTGACTAGGCCGACATCTAAATCGTTAATATATATAAGAAAAAGCAAGGGGCCCAATACAGAACCCTGAGGAAAGCCGCTCGCTACATTAGCCCAACACGACTCCGCTCCATCAACGACCACCCTCTGTTTCCAAGCTCGCAATCACTCTTCTGTCCAATTTATTACTACACCCCTGATTCCATGAGTCTTAGTTTTTTCAATGAGTCTTTTGTGCGGTACGGTACGGTGTCAAACGCTTTTTGAAAATCCAAATACGATCTACTGCCCGATGACTATCGGAAACTTCAACCACACTTTGAAAAAATTCTAAAAAATTACTTAAGCAAGATTTGTTTCGCCTAAAACCGTGCTGCGTATTTCTAACCAAGTTATGCAATTCTAAGTGTTCGACTATACGATCCCTAATTATTGATTCCAGTAGCTTAGCTACAACAAACGTTAAAATGATTGGCCTATAATTTCCCGCCGCACTTTTATCGCCTTTCTTAAAGAGAGGTGTTACATTTGCTAACTTGAAATTATCTGGTACGCACCCCTCAGAAATAGACGCATTAAAAATCTTTGTTATCGGCACAACACTGCTTTCTTTTAATTCTTTTAGTTGTATGGGATATATGGAATCCGGCCCCTTTGATTTACGCATTTTCATTTTATCAATATAGCGCATTACCTCCCTTTCACCAACCACAATATTATCCAAAGTATTACCATTATCAAAAGGTATTATGTCTATGACCGTAGGGATATTCGTTGCAGCTTCTATTGTAAAAACTGACGTAAAAAATTCGTTTGGAAGGTAGCCATTTGCTTGTTTTCAGATACTAGTTCTCCGTCAAAATTTTTCAATGGCCCCAAGACACTCTTTACTGGATTCCTATTGTTGACGTATTGAAAGAATCGCTTGGGGTTTTCTTTGCCGTCACGAGCTATGGAGATAATCACGCTTGGAATTTTTTACTACACTTTTCGTTTCACGCCTTAGAGATATGTAGTTGTTTCGTAACCACAAATTGTCTTTATCGCACTTATGTAGCCTATGAGCCCTATCTCTACTCTTTATAATATCTCCTACTGTAGAAGTAAACCATAAGGGCTTGTTGTTTACTTTCGCACGCTTAATTTTGTACGGTACACATTCCTCATTTAGTGTCCTAAATATTGTTTCAAACGATTCCCACATTATTTTTGTGTTGGAGATCCTCATTACGTTTTCCCAATTGACGTGTGACAATTCATTTCGAAATTTACAAAAGTCAGCGTGCTGGAAGTTAGGAATTTTAGTCGAGTTAGTTGGTTTCGAGTGACTTACTGAGAAGACAAACTCTACCATATTGTGATCGCGATTACTTAACGGTTCTATTACTTAAAGAGCCGTGATTAGCCTATCATCCGTAGTTATTACTACATCTAAAATACTGTCCAACCTCGTAGGTTCCCCAACCTTTTGAATAAGAAAGCTATCCTCGAGAAAATTAACTAAACGATTACCTTCGCGTCTCCCTGCATTGTGTCGTAATTCACGTTGGCGCAATTGAAGTCACTCATAAGCCATAACTAAGGCCTGCTCACTACCTATTATTCTCTTTAGTTCACGATATAACGCTTCGTCCGTATCGGTTGTTTGATTAGGGGGCCTATATATAACGGCAACAACAAGTTTGAAATCGTTCAAATTGTTCTGCTATAGTCGAATCTATCGGTTCTGGAATTGTGTGCTTTACTTCTATAACATTCGCAATATTATCTTTGATATACAACATAACACCGCCTCCTCGCCTACGTATTCTGTTTTTAACAAAAAGTCTGTAACTTCTAATTTGATACTCCCCTACAAAGTCACGTGCTTCAGTGCTAAGCCACGATTCATTTATCGCAATTAAATCATAGTCTTTACAAGCAATTCAAGAAAAAAATTCGTTTATTTTATTTCGTAGGATACGAGCATTTAAGGATAAAACCTTCAAATTGTTTGTAATTGCGATACCTTCGCGAGCACAAGGGAAATTTGAGGAAATTACGCCAGGACCGTTTGAGTTACGGCAGCCTGTAAAGAAGAGACAGTATTATGAAATAGTCTCCCTATAGGCGCAGCTCCAACGTCATTAAAATGAAGTCCACATCCGAGGAACAAGTCCCTCCTGCCGTAGAAACTGTTCCAAATATTCGCAAAATGGACTTCTTCCTGTTGGCAAAGAGACTTTAGGTTATTGTTGATATAGGTCGCCTTGCTGTAGAAATCGCTACGATGGAAGATTCGAGGAAGTACAGTATACCTGGTAAAACAATCTTATTAGTTTTTTCCTTTAGTCGCTCTAGTAAGTCACTATACCTAGCCTGCAGCTTTTCCGATCTAGAATTTAAAACGTTATTAGTACCGACATGAATAACATACGTTGTGTTCTCAAAGGTTCCGTCTGTAAAATTTACCTTACCTTAAATTTACCTTAAAGCGCTTCTGCCTCAAGGGTGCGCTGCTCCCACGAAGTTCGCTCAGCTCCTCCTGAGGCGGGGCCACGACGGGGTCGCCACCCTTATTTTCTCTTGCTCCTGCCATACGATTTGGTCCCATATTGAATTTGTGGGGGCTGGTCTGGCAGAGGAATACCCTGGCACTGTGGGTTGGTCGGGTATGTTGGCTAAAAACATGTCCAAGTGTTTTTTAAAAGTATCTACTGGGACTGCACTTATATCTCTAAGGTACTGAGGCAAGGAGTTAAACAGGCGAGAACCCTGCCCAGAGACACTTATATTGAAGGGTTTGAATCCTCCTCAGACTGTTTGGTGGGAGGTGATATTTTTTACACATTCTGTCAGTTCTTGTTAAGGTGGGCACAATTGGTTCAGTATTGGGGGCAACTAAAAGCCCTTCTAGAATTTTCCAGGTGTAGATTAGGATGTATATCTCAAACCTTCTCTCTATGGAATAAAGGTTGAGGCCTCTGAGCCTATCCCATTAGTTTAATTTGTTTTTACTCACCTGTTGCCCATCAGGTTGTTTAATATACGAGGTAAAGGTTCTTTGTAGGCCCTCAATTTTTTGCAATTCATTCTGTTTGTGGGGAAACCATAATTGAGAGCAGTAGTCAATGCGTGGAAGGACAAGTGATTTCCACAGGGTAAGCATGGTCATACTGTCCCTAGTTCTGAATGTCCTCAGTATATATCCTATTAGTTGCTTGCATGATGAGGTTACTTTGTCAATGTGCCTGTTGAATGTTGCATCTTCAGATAATATAATCCCTATGCGAAAAATGCTCTGTATGAATTGGTCCACAATTAACCCACCCCTTATATCTCCAGTCTAACTATAGAGTAGATCAAGTCTAGCCTAGAGGGGTCAGCCTAGAGATTCCGGAAATGGTCCAGAGCGGGCAGATAAATTGAGGTCCACAGTAGGATTCCTCACCAAATTAGGTTAGGGCAATCTACCTTCACCTTTGTTAAGCTATGAGTTGATGCTGGGTCTTAGGCCACAATGTAGGCCTAACTTGTCTGACCCAGCTTAATTTAATGTGATTAAATTGCTGGGTTAAAAACTCAATTAGTCACTTACTGTTAGTTATTGGAGTCTCTGTTCTCCGGTTGTGTAATTGTCGAGAGCGTACTTGCTGGTGGGGATCTTTTTCGTTGTCTGTTCTCGTCCCTTCCCCTGTTGCGTCCTCTCGCCCCGTTCTTCGTTTTCGTTCTCTTTGTTCTCCTCTTCGCGGGGCTTTTTCCACCAGCGTTGTCTTGGTTTTTTCCTCGGTTGGTTGAGCGGTAATGTATCTCTATTACCGAGCACGCTCTTCTCACACAGTATATAAATACTAGTGTGGAGAATAACTCTGGTGAGCAACCAATTGGTTTCATCCACCCAGTTATTGACATAAAAGGAATTTAATAATTGTTAGATTAACTACCTACCTACTCAGTGAACCATTTTCGTTACCTCCCAACTACCCACTCATCAGTTTTCCATATACTGGGGGCCCCGGGAGATAAAAATTTTGGTGTCATTGTCACCAATTTTTATGTCTGAGTGTAGACTAGCTAACTATTTACTGTAAATGCCTGTTAATCTGATTAACAGTGCCTATCCTCACCTTCTCATGGAGAAGGTGTAGCATTTAATTAGAAGAGAAAATATACATCCATAGGATGAAACTGTCTATGGTCTTTACCATAAGAAAAGAAAAAATGAAAGTTAGAAGATAAAATTACAATTCCCCAGCATCTATTTTTTGTTGTAAAAATAGTCGCGCCTTTAATGCTGTTTGTCGCTGAGGTCTTGTGTCTGTCAATGTTGTAGTAGGATGCGTTACCACTCCTACTGTCAAAGGAATAGTTACTGGAAGTTCAGTGTCTCCAGTTGTTACTGTCAGTGGAGAAGGTTCTCCAAAGTCCATTGTTTTGGGTCCAGACTCTAAAGGGTACAAAAGAGAAATGTCTCTTGTTGTGTCACCCGTTGAAGTCCTTAATTTGACCACTCTTGTTACCCCGTCTGCCCCTGGTCTGAGTTCTGAAACTCTAGCCAGAGGCCAGTATTGTCTTGGAGTACTGTCATGTATGAGAACAAGGTCCCCTACCTTAATTGTGTCAGACCAATCCTTCTTAGTCATTTGTTTATGTCTCTCCCTTAGACCCATCAAGTACTCAGTTTTCCACTGTTTAATGAAATGAGCTTTAACTCTAGTTAAATGTTGTAACTTAGTCTGGAGCTCATCATGTCGTTGAGTCCAGTTTGGGTCTTCTGAAGAGTCTATATTGTAGTCCGGCAGGAGACTAACTTGTTCTCCCCGAATCAAATGATTTGGAGTTAATGGTTCCGGGTCATTAATGTTGTCACTCACATAAGTGAGTGGTCTATTGTTGATGATGTTCTCAATCTCAGCCAGGAGAGTGAGCAACCCAAATAAGTGTATCTGTTTTTTGCCAATTGCTTTCTTCAAGCAATTCTTTACTGTTTGTATATTCCTCTCCCAGATAGAACCATACCAAGGAGAGGCAACCGGAATATACTTCCACTTTATGTTTGAATTTTGTATATATAAGTGTGTTTTCATCGCTTAACAAGTCGTGGATGACTTGTTCACCAGCCTTGAAATATGTAGCATTGTCAGTCCAAACTGTCTTGGGTACTGAATGTCGTGCACAGAATCTCTTAAAGACAGCAACAAAAGATTCTGCTGTAAGGTCCTCCACAACATCCAAATAAACAGCTCGTGAGGCAGCACATGTAAACAGTACAATGTACATTTTTTGTTCAGTGTCAACCCCCTACAGTCAATGCTCCTGTATAGTCAATGCCTACAGTCTCAAAGGGTCTGTTGAGAGTAACTCTCTCCTCTGGCAAAGCAGGAGGATTTGGTTTCCTATAGGGCCTAGCATGAATACGCCTACATGTGACACACTCACTCAGGACTGTTTTAACAGTGATCCTTCCCTTGGGTATCCAATAAGTTTTTCTTAATGTAGTTAGTGTCTGTGGTACCCCCATATGATATACATCATTGTGTGTTTTTCTGATGATTAATGTTGTCAAATAGCTAAATCTAGGTAAAAGGATTGGATGTTTGCTTTTGTATGACAGTTTTGATTTGTCTAATCTCCCTTTACACCTTAGAAGGCCTTCCTCATCTCTGAACAAGTTTAGATCCACAACTACTGATGGTACAGGTTCTTTTGTTTGTTTCCCATTAGTTAAGAATTCTAACTCTTTATTGTACTCTTTTTGTTGTGCATGGCCTATCCAGTATTTGGTTGCAACTTCTGTATAATTATGATTGTTTTTATTTAGCTGTTTGTTAATTGTAGTTAAACAGTTGTGAGCAAACCTCAAACAGTAGGCTGTACCCTGACAAGTTTGTTGAAATCAGAATAATTTCATAATTAGTGATTGGTTCAACCTTTTCATTTGAAAAGATTAAATTTAATGTCAAGTTAACTTGTTCCACAGGCCATTGGTCTGTATTACAGAGCCACTTAGGTCCCATAAACCAAGTTTTGTTTGACTTCAACAACTTGTAGGATAAACCTCTGGTCAGAAAGTCTGCTGGATTTTGTTTAGTTGGAACATAGTGAAAGTTTACTTGTAGGCTTTCATTAGCTTCAGCTATTTCTTTTAGCCTATTTCTTACAAAGATATTCTTACTATTAATGCTATCATTCCGTATCCAGGCAAGACAAATCTGACTGTCAAGCCAGATGTGGATATGAGTTATGTTCACATCATGGTAAGCATCCTTAAGCAATGAAATGGTTTTAATGGCTAATGCAGCAGCCAATAGTTCCAATTGAGGTATGGTTCGGGTAGGTTTGAGAGGTGCAACTTTCCCTTTTGCATAAATTAGATGACTTTCTGTAGGACTTACAAGATACGCACAGCACCCATAAGCTTGTGTGCTTGCATCAGCAAACACATGAAGTCTCTGGGGCTTATCCCTAAACCCACAGCACCTTTGAATTTTAATGTTCTGCACTTTTGTTAAATCAGCAGCTAACTTCTTCCAAGATTTTTGATTTTCATTTGTTATTGGATCATCCCACCCAACATTTGTCCTCCAAATTTCTTGGAGGAGAATCTTTGATTTTATTGTTGAAGGCAGGAATAGACCCATAGGATCAAAAATTTTGGAAGCCTCTGATAATATTTGTCTTTTAGTATTTGCTTCCTCATCAAGTTTAAAACCTTTAGTACAGATTGAATCATGACTGTTAGAAGTTGCATCCAAATACCAGTTCATACCTAAAGTTTTAACTCTGTCTGATGGCTCAGTAAGACCATTATTATCCTTTAAAATCTTTTTGTTTAAATCCTCATCATTTGAAATCCACTCTCTAAGTTCAAAGTTACCTTGTTGCATAATGTTTTGAGAGTGTTCATAGACTTCAGATAATTCAGATTTTGTTGTTGTTGAGCCTATTAGATTGTCTACGTAAAAATGTTCCTTAAGGAAGTTCAATGTTAAAGAGTTATTAAACTGGTTTAAATGATGTCTAATTGTCAATGCTAATAGGCTAGGTGAGCAATTGGCTCCAAACAACACAACATTAAATCTATAGGTTATGAACCCTTTATTCAAATCAAATGGATCCTTGAACCATAAGAACCTAAGTTGGTTCTTATCATATTCATTTTTAAGATTTATTCTCAAAAATGCCTTTGAAATGTCACTTTGTACGGCATATTTGTCTAACCTGAACCTCAGTAAGATCTTCACAAGGTCAGAAATGAGATTAGGACCCTCAATCAGGCAATCATTCAAACTGTGTTTATCACTGTCTTTGAGGCTACAGTTATATACTACTCTGAGTTTTGTTGTTGGGGCATCTTGTCGATAAACCCCCCTGTGGGTTAAATAATGACAACCATCTTTTTTAAAAGGGTTATTTGTTACTTCTTCAATGAAGCCTTTCTGTAGCTGTTCTTTGAAGACATCATTATATTTTATATTATTATCTTGTTTGAGTTTTTTCATTACTTTATATAAATGTCCTTTAGCTACTTTGAGATTGTCTCTTAAAGTTGGACAATTTATTTTCCAAGGTAACTCAATAAAATAACTATTGTCTTTGCACTGAATGGTGTCTTCAAATCTTTCTACCATTAACTGATCTTCTGAAGTTTGATTTGTGTCATGTATACCCACAGATTCTAGCAACCATAAAGTTTGAATTGCCTCATCCAAAGTTTCATTTGATAATGATGAATTAATGTTCTCAGTTGAGATAATATTATTCAAAGTGTTGCTATTCTTACAGGTGTTATGTAGGACTGAGTTGAGGCACATAGTATTTGTTGGTCATGAACTGTTTTGGTTTAGGTCTAGGTTGTATTTGGATAGGTCACCCAAAGGGGCTATCCCTGATGGAGTCTGAATAGCTATACCATTACCTATCTCTACTATGCCCTTATGAATAAGATTAATATAATCTGCCCCATTAACATTTCAATGTTAGCTACTGTGTTGTTAGTGATATGTCTATCAGCTATTTTGTAGTGTTTTCCCAAATGATTTATGGTTTGTTCTAGTTTGGGTATAACCAGTTTGTTTTGTCCTACTTTAGAAATAATAACTGCTTCAATTTTCTCTAATTTACTTTCTAAATGTAGTTCCAGGTCAATTGTCTTATAGCTATTTTTGTCCGAGTTATCCTTAACAAAGGATGCAATATTGAGTTTTGTTCATTCGGGTTTGGTGTCAAACCCAATTTATTAACTACTTTTTTGAAACAAATGTTTGTTGAGAACAACAGTCTATAAGACATCTCACTGGAGTGGTGCTACCCTCACTATTCACTAAGTCCAAAGTAATAGTTGGTAAAAGAATCTCAGTGTTTCTTGTTACATTGTTTGAACAAACAGAATGTCCCATGAAAGTGGCATTTTCTTGATTACCTTTGTTTGGGGGAGGTATCTTTTGAGTTTGAGTACTATTGTTTGGACACTTTGGTGAATCACACATTGATGAGACATGTCGTAAACTTTTACAAAACTTACACTTGAATCTTAACCTAGATTTACAGTCTTTCTTATAATGTCCCTGGCCAGTACACTTTTTACACAGGTTCAACTGTTCACATCTTTTAGCTTTGGTTAAAGTCTGAATATTTGTCACACCCAGTACTACTGTGTTCATTACTTGCACAAAATTTGCAATGTGGTGTGTAAGTTGAGGCAGCAGTTACATTAAAGTTCTGTAATGTAGGTGTTCGTGTATTACAGTTGGTCACATTTGATTCTACAGTATCAAGTTTTGTCTGTTTGGCTGTAGCTAGTTGGTCTCTGGGAACAGTCTTTGGTTTATCCATAGTCTGGGTCTTATTTTGTGTTGGAAAATCTCTCAATTTGTAATTAGTTAGGATATTGGGAAGTGTTTCTTATATCTTCAAGATTAGGATAATTTTCTCCCGTCTTTAGAATTAAAATATCTTTAACCCTCGAAGGAAGGCACCTAAGTACTATGCCTTGTATAATCCAAGATGAAGCTTTAATATCTATCTCATTGCTAACCAGTTGTCCTATAATAGCTTCTAATTTTGTATAAAAATTTCCATATCACTATGGTTATCTTTTATGGGTGCAAATTCAAAAATTTGTTGAGATAATTCATATACAATCTCATCTTTATTAATGTAATTACGTTTTAAGAGATCAATAGCTACTTCATATGAATCCCTACGGCTGGTAAATAGGCTATCAGGTTATAGGCTGGCCTTTAAGGAACTAGTTAAGTACTAAACTTTTCAACAGTTGAAATATAAGGTTTATTACCTATTAAATTCTCAAATTTGTCAATGAAAGATGGGAATTGTACCGTGTCCCTTCAAATGTTGGCACTAGCAAAATGGGTAACTGAGCCCTCAATTCTTGTGACTCAGGATTTAGCATGCCACTTAAATTTTGTTGAAGGTTAGCTCTACTTTGATTAAAATCAGAATTAGGTTTTTTTGGTGTTAAGTCAGTCAAACGAGACCGTAGTCTCCTTATTTGCTGTTCAATTGAGATTACCTGATCATCATTATCAGCGTAAAGGTCTATCAATTGTTCTTCAGCCATTTCGGATTCAACTAACTCTGAAATACTCTCATTAATGGCTATTATTTCCTCCTTTTTAGTTTCCAATTTAAGAATTACACACTCTAAATCTTCCTTACCTGGTTGTGTAATATTGTTAAAAGTGTTCACAGCCTT
The DNA here is from genome assembly GCA_023014485.1 of Bathynomus jamesi. NCBI lineage: Eukaryota > Metazoa > Arthropoda > Malacostraca > Isopoda > Cirolanidae > Bathynomus > Bathynomus jamesi. Next base: position 164,854 of record JAJOZX010001045.1, read on the forward strand.
TGTAACAGCTCCCAACTTTGCCCCCCTTTTCTTTTTTAACTTTTTCAATTCCGCACTGTCCATGTCTAAGTCAAAATTGTTTAACTGGGGATCGTAATGAAATAGAGGACAAGAAGAAATTACCAGAGAAGAGAGAGCACAGACAAAACAGTCAAGTTTAAATTTGGTTTAATCCCCCCCAAGTACTTGTGTGTCACTCAGGTCTAAGCTTATGAGAATGAGACTCCTTAAAATTAGTTTCCAATTTAAGAATTACACACTCTAAATCTTCCTTACCTGGTTGTGTAATATTGTTAAAAGTGTTCACAGCCTTTGTAACAGCTCCCAACTTTGCCCCCTTTTCTTTTTTAACTTTTTCAATTCCGCACTGTCCATGTCTAAGTCAAAATTGTTTAACTGGGGATCGTAATGAAATAGAGGACAAGAAGAAATTACCAGAGAAGAGAGAGCACAGACAAAACAGTCAAGTTTAAATTTGGTTTAATCCCCCCCAAGTACTTGTGTGTCACTCAGGTCTAAGCTTATGAGAATGAGACTCCTTAAATGTAAATGTTTCCTAGTTAGGCCCTAGGTTGTAGACCTAATTAGGCTTGATTAGGTTAGGCTTAGGCTAGGCTTAGGCTAAACCATTTAGCCTAATTCTGCAATTTTTGTTAAGTAAGGTTAAGGTTTGTAAATTCCCCACACACGGACCACCAATGCGAAAAATGCTCTGTATGAATTGGTCCACAATTAACCCACCCCTTATATCTCCAGGCTAACTATAGAGTAGATCAAGTCTAGCCTAGAGGGGTCAGCCTAGAGATTCCGGAAATGGTCCAGAGCGGGCAGATAAATTGAGGTCCACAGTAGGATTCCTCACCAAATTAGGTTAGGGCAATCTACCTTCACCTTTGTTAAGCTATGAGTTGATGCTGGGTCTTAGGCCACAATGTAGGCCTAACTTGTCTGACCCAGCTTAGTTTAATGTGATTAAATTGCTGGGTTAAAAACTCAATTAGTCACTTACTGTTAGTTATTGGAATCTCTGTTCTCCGGTTGTGTAATTGTCGAGAGCGTACTTGCTGGTGGGGATCTTTTTCCGTTGTCTGTTCTCGTCCCTTCCCCCTGTTGCGTCCTCCCGCCCCGTTCTTCGTTTTCGTTCTGCTTTGTTCTCCTCTTCGCGGGGCTTTTTCCACCAGCGTTGTCTTGGTTTTTTCCTCGGTTGGTTGAGCGGTGATGTATCTCTATTACCGAGCACGCTCTTCTCACACAGTATATAAATACTAGTGTGGAGAATAACTCTGGTGAGCAACCAATTGGTTTCATCCACCCAGTTATTGACATAAAAGGAATTTAATAATTGTTAGATTAACTACCTACCTACTCAGTGAACCATTTTCGTTACCTCCCAACTACCCACTCATCAGTTTTCCATACCTAGATCCCTGACATGATCAGTTTGTACAATATTTTCTCCTGTGGGTCCAGTGTAGTTCAATTGTTCTTTCAGGTATTTATTTGGTCCATACTTAATTAGTTCAAATTTGTCTTCATTGAAGGCCATATTGTTTGCATCTGCCCATGTATATATAGTTTGTAGATCTTTTTGTAGCTCTACACAGTCTTCTTTTTCTGTAATTGGTCTTAGTATTTTAGTATCATCTGCGAATGACAGGAGAGAGCTTCCTAGGTTACAGTTTATATTGTTTAGCATTATAATGAATAGAATTGGTCCCAGTACTGTATCATGCGGCACTCCACTAATCACTTCTTTTTCTATAGATCTTGCTCCATTTACAATGTTATTTGTTTTCTGTCAGAGAGAAAGGCATGGATCCATTTTCCTATTTTTCCACAAATACCAAGTTCTTTTACTTTATGGAATAATATACCATGGTCAACCTTGTCAAAAGCTTTTGCAAAGTCTAGATAGATGACATCAACATTGTAGTTTTCTCCCAAATATTGTTGGATCGTATTGCAATGGTCTATAAGTTCAGTAAGGCAGGATCTCTTGTGTCTGAAGCCATGTTGAAAGTCTTCCAAGAGATGTTCATTTTCTATAAAACTGACAGTGTGCCTTTTCAGGACTTTCTCAAATATTTTAATAATATGGGAAGTCAAGGATATGGGTCTATAGTTCTTGGCTTCCTTTCTTTTGCCTCCTTTGTAGATTGGGGTAATATTTGCTTGTTTCATGATTGGTGGTATTCTACTGGTGTCTAGTGAGGATCTCCACAGGATTTTCAAAGGCAGAGATAAAGTATGTTTGCATTCCTTAAGAATCTTGGCTCCAATTCCATCTGGACCAGGGGCTGAACTCCCCGGTAGCTCTGTTATTGCCTGTTGTATATCTCTAGTGGTTATTTGTATATCTTCCAATAATGGTCTCTCTTGGTCATTTTCTTCTCTATCAAAAAATGCTGTAGTTTTTATTTTCTTTGCTACTACAGGGGTACTCCAGCTTAAAGCATATTGAGATTGTAGAATGTTTGCCATTTCCTGTGTATTAGATGTGAGAGTTAGTCCATCTTTAGCAAGCAATGGGCCAATGCTCGTTTTGATAACTGCTTTGCGTTTAGCATAGCTAAAGAAGAATTTGCTATTTTCCTTTATAGTGCCAATAGCTTTGTGTTCATTATCAATATTCTCTCTTATGGTTGACTCCTTTATTTTAAGTTCTAACATCAGTATCTGATTCCGGATGTTACTATGTCTTGTATCACTTAATTGCTTTGTCAGTTGTTTAGATAGCTTTGTTCTCTTTCTCATAAGTGTCCTTCTGTATCTGTGTCTTTTGTCCGGTGCTTCTTTGCACTATCGTTTTTCTTTGGTGTGTGCTTGTATAATGCTGATGATAGCAGGTATTGTATTCTACTCCAGCATTCTTCTGGTTCTAGGTTTTCTAATTCATCTTCCCAGTTTATTTCTCCCAGACAGTTATTTATTGATGTCCAGTCTGACTTGTGCAGGTTTAGGTCAGAGTATGGCAAGTTCGTTTGGCATGGGTCTTGCTTACATTTGTGGAGACAAGTTTGTGAATATGTGCATGACATTGTGGTCGGAGTGTATAGTTGGTGTTATAACAATGTGGTCAATTGTAGTTGCATTATTTGTCAGCACTAAATCTAGGATATTATTTTTTCTAGTTGGACAGTGGATATGTTGTACTAGGAGCAGTTTTCCATAAACTCATTCAGGTGTTTTGATTTGGACCTTTTTGTCCCTGATTTCATACCCATATTGGTTCCAGGTGCAATTTGGGAGATTAAAGTCTCCTGTAATGATTAAGTCTCTTGTTGAGTCTACAATAGCTGGGCATTGCCTGATTTTTTCCAGGACTTCAGTGAGCTCTAGATGGGAGCTATCTGGGGGGCTATAGATATTCACTAGTATTATGTCTTCTTTATTTATACTGAGCATGATGATTAGGAGTTCACAGGCTCCATTTGAGTATGCCATGAGCAGTTCACTTTGAATGTTTTCAGGGATGTACATCAGGACACCACCATTTAGACGGTCTTCTCTGTCACATCTATGGGTGGTGTACCCTTTGATTGCAATTTCACTACTCATGATCATGGGGTTCAGGTGTGTTTCGGTAGGGCTATAACTGTGCTAGTAGTGTTTTCCACTAGGCTCTTTAGGTAAGGTACTTTGGTATGGTTTGAGTTTGGGTAAAGGCCCTGGATGTTTAAGTAAATTATTGATACATTTGTGGAGCCATTTGTTTCATCTCCCACATATAGGGCATTTGTAGGGTTCCTGCTGGGGTTCTCGTTTGCTTTTGTATGAGGAGCCCAAGTGAGCTTTGAATGTCTTGTATTTGTTTCATGAGGTGGTAAAACCCCAATGGGGTTTCATGGTTGCTTGCTGTACTATTTTCACCAGTGGGCTTACCTGGACCCGCTACATCAGCATAAGATCTGGGTGCAGGAATGGTATTTGGTCTTGGGTTTTCTTGCATCCCTTGGGCCAAATAGTGCTGATGGATAGCAGGCTCACTATCCTGGTATTCTCTCCGTTGAGTTTGATGTGGTTGCAATCGGATTGTTCCCTTCAGGTGGGCCAGATTGCAGTTCTCTTTAAAACAACTTCTTTCCCACCATGAGCTCTGGCAAATTTGGGATGAAAATAGGGACATCTTGCATTGGATCTACATCCAGAAATGCCATTCCCATCGTGTATAAATTTTTTGCAGAGTGGTGGGTGAGCAAATGGGCATTCTCTTCCCTTAAGTCCATATTTACACAAGCCCCTCCTGTAATACTTGCATACTGGCCTCTTGGTTTCACTTTTGGCTTTTTGGTGACTGTGTACAGTGGGGTTGTTCACTTTGTTGAAGGTCTTAGTGTCTATTTCCTGTTCTTGTTTTCTCTCTTTTGGTGCCCTTTTTGCTTGCAGTTTCCCTCTCTCTAGGGTCTCATCCTGAGGGTTTCTCACTTTTTCAGCAAGCTCTGCATTTGCAATGATAATTTCCTCCTCCTGTAACTCACCTGCCAGTTCTACTTCAAGCTCTTCAAATTGCCTGTCATAGTCATCGCAAATTTGACGAGCACATCTAAAGCATGAGAATTTTCTTTTTGAATTTTGAAGGATGAGTAGGAAATAAATAGGTAGTTCACTACAACTGTAGTGTATCCATAGTCTGCATTCATCACATTTTAATGCATGTAGGCTGCAGTCTAATGCACATTTTATGCATGGGTTTCTGTTTTTGTTTTCTTCCTCTGCCATGTTGACTTGCACACTGGTTTTAGTGTGGAGAACAGTCACCAGTGAGTCCATTTTTTTTTGTAGATATTCGTAGATATTAAAATATTTTGCAAAGGTTTAAGTTTATTGTTTATTATTTATTATTTATTTTTATTAATTATTATTTATTTATTATTTATTTATTATTATTTATTGTTTACTTTTATTATTTATTATTTATTTATTATTTATTATTTACTTGTATAATGTTTGTACTTGTATTTGTTAAAATATTTTAACTAAGAAATACTCATCCCAGATCAATTGGATTTTATGAGTATATTTGTATTTTTTGTAAATATACTTTGTAATTTTTTGTAATTTCCTATAACGAAAAGTGCCCACCCAAATTCTTTATTTATTTATTTTTTATTTATTTATTTTTTTGTTTCTGTTTCCTTTCTTTCGATGTTTCGATGATCGGGTGTATTTCGAGAGGTTTCTGACCTTTGCGTTTTATAACTTTTTTCCTACCTTGTTTCAAACTTTCACGAATGCCCAACCGTATTTCGTTTTTCGTTTTGAATATATACGTTAAAACTGGTGATAGATGATGTAAACTGTATTGCACTTTTTTTATTTTAATGAATTTCACTTTATAATTTATATGCACGGATTCACTGATACTTTATGCACTTTCGGGTGCAAACAGAATAACCGCCGAGTAGATTTTCTCCTTCTAATTTGGGTGTTTAATAGAGAGAGTAAAACAGCACGTCCATTCACAGGCACAGGTTAATGTAATATATCAACACTATTAGTTATATCCTCTACCCTTGCACCAGGGTAGCAGTAACGGCGCCTTACGGTGAGGGTTTCTCCCACAGAATTCCTCGAGCTGCCCTCGAACAATGGAATCACCAACGAGTCGTATTTTCGGTTCATCAGCATCTTCGAAACCTGAAACAGAAAACTTATTGTTTGTTATTACGAGTAGACAAGTTTTAGGTTTTCTCAATGGGGCTCCATTACGCACTTGAACGAAGGATTGGGAACTAGGGGAAGAGAGAGGGCTATTAGTACTATTTATATTATTAGTAGAAACTGAGGCAGGAGGGGTCGTAACTGAAGGCTCAAGGGATTCAATTTTGCCGTTAGGAGCATCACCCTTTCTTCAAGCCTCACTCTGGCCTCCCTCTCACGTTCTAACTCGTTCCTCAGCACATCCATGTTTGAGCACCAGCTGCAAACTAACTGATCATTATTATTAGCCAAAGTAAACGCGGCGGCAAATTTCCCTTCACAGCGACTGCAAGTACTTGACGAGGGTGCCATGCTATTCATTAATTATAAAAAAAATAAAAACAAAAAAAACGAGCGTTGAGAAATTAATAAAGTACAACGTAGGTCTACCGCGTGCTTATTGTGACGTCACCTGCGCAAGCCCGCAAAAATGTTCTTGAAACGCAGAAACAGGTTCTTGTAACACGAATTTATACTAAATGAATATATACTTAATTAAGCTACCGACGAAGGATCTGCAAAAGAAAAAGTATTAATAAAACTTATCTGTCCGCTATTCGGCCGACTTTCTTCTTTCCATTTTTCCTTTTACCCACGGAGGGTGACCACACCCTACTTGATGAGCCTTTAGCAAGGCAAAATCAACCTTATTAAACCTCGTTTTCTAATAGATTCGAAAAACAAACAACGCAAGCCACGTGCACTAGCCTTGGTTTAATCAAATAATATAGTAATGAATAAAGTCAATAAATGAAATATATTCGTTAATGAATGATTAGTAACACGAGGTAATTTAGTTAAGAATGCACCAAACACTATTTTTTGTAAGACACTTCAACGAAAACCACTTATTCAATCGGTAACACTGGACACTCGATGAAACACGTCTGTTCACAAGGAAAGACTGATCACTTATATATATATATATATATATATATATATATATATATGTGTGTGTGTGTGTGTGTAAAGAACGACGCTTGTGTAGAAGAAATGTCCGCACAAGATGGGGAGAGAGAACAAGCAAATGAAAAATGAGGCACCTCCCAGGAATCGAACTCGGGATCATCCAATTGCCGGTTGGATATGCTAACCACTGCACCAAGGTTCCCGATTAGTCACAACTCGTAATTGTTCTACATATGAGCGGAATCAAATGCCCTCAGGGGGCACTTTCTCATGCCATACATATATACATTTTAACTGCAAACAACACCCAGTATAATTAATGTAAAGAACGACGCTTGTGTAGAAGAAACGTCTGCACAAGATGGGGAGAGAGAACGAGCAAATGAAAAATGAGGCACCTCCCAGGAATCGAACCCGGGATCATCCAATTGCCGGTCGGATATGGTAACCACTGCACCAAGGTCCCCGATCAGTCATAACTCGTAATTCGCCTACATAATGTGTGTTTTTTGCAGTTATATATATATATATATATGATGAATAAAACCACGAAGGAAAGGAAACACAGAATGGTGCTCAAGCGCTTTCGTCTAATATATTTATATATATATATATATATATATATACATTTTAACTGCAAACACGCAGTATAATTAACGTAAAGAACGACGCTTGTATGGCCGTCTATGGCCCTGGGTGGTTCGAATCGACGGGGGTTCTGGTTGGGTGGCAGCAACGGATATTTTCTCGCGATACTTTTCTTTTATAATATTCTAATTCTTTTCTCTCGCTATAGGGTCGCAGTTGTTAATTCTTCTCTTCCTATAATACTCTGATACTTTCTCTTGGTACTATACTTATCGACTTTACTGACTAAATTCCTGAAGAGAACAAGGCTCGAAGGAAAAGATAAAAAAACGTCTTTTACTGTAGTTTACTTCTAAAAATGTACAGGTAGTGCTCTGAATTTACAGGGGTAGAGGTTCGACCTCTTTCGACCATGGCTCAGGCCGGAATCTAAAAATTAAGGAGGCAAAGGGCCTCTGCCCCCTCCTCGCAGCGAGGCTGCTAACAAGGGAGTGTTAATCGAAGTAATCGAAGTGAAGTCTAAGAAGAAGTGACATTATTTTACAATTACATGATTTATATATTATCTAAATATTGGGGGAATGCAGTTGAAGGTTAAGTTTCCCCCCTTTTAAACACATGATCAGATGAAAGGTTCCAAATAAAAATTTAAAAAATATAAATAAAAAAACTAATTCTATTTTTCGCCGAGTCTACATTTCTGAAGGCGATATAATTTCGTAGTAGTACATAAGTACAATTTGAGTACATGACTGAGTACGTATTAATTTTGGTTCATTACAATTACGATTACAATTACCAATTAATTCATATTCACTTATTATTGTTTAATTACACTTCCATTTAAAGTACATTACAAGTTATTATCATTAATTACAGTTTCATTAAAGCACATTACTACATTATATATTAAATTATTATCGTTTAATTAAAGTAGTTTCATTAAAGTACATTACGTCGTTTACAATTCTTACAGTGTTTTTATATTTACATATGGTTATTATATATGGTTATAATATATGGTTATAATATATGGTTATAATATATGGTTATTATATATGGTTATTAGTACAACACAAGTACATGGGACATGACACACATGATATAGCATAACGCATGATAATGTTATAAATTCGAATCAGAGCGAAAGGAGATTTTTATCTTAGAAACGTTCGCTTCAGCCGTAGTTAGCGGAATTTGATCACTTACCTCAGCATTTTCGAGTTCATTGCGGGTAAGGTAACGTAACAACTTCAAACATAACACACAAACACCACACACAGAAACCATAAAACAGCAGATACAACAGTTCAACACAGAAATAAACAACAAACTCAAAGAAAAACAAACATAAACATTTAGGGAATTCATAACAACACTAAACCACTCCACAGATACATCCAGGCTATACAAGACTATAAACAGCATTACCCACTCTAACAGCGGCATTCACACCTCACACGCGGCTATCTGTCGCGGCCAAAATAATATCCCAACATATACACAACAAACTAATATTACAGTTAATCACTACGCAAAGATAAGTCACTTAAACAAAGACAACAACCAAAAACACGCAGACAGACAAACAGCCAGGCACAAGAAATCCTACAGTCTCGACACGACCATTACACCCTTCAGGACAGACCAGACCACCAAGATCATCAAAAACATTAAGAATTCGAAGGCTACTGGACCAGACAACATATCTAACATACACCTTAAACACTTGGGCCCACATGGAATACTAGCTCTCACAAATATCAGCACATATTCATACCAACACTGTATTATTCCTGACATTTGGAAACAAGGTACAATTATTACACTACTCAAACCAAACAAAAATCCAGCAGAACCAGTTTCCTATAGACCCATTACTTTACTATGCACACTTTCCAAAGTAACAGAAAGACTAATCTTACAAATCACCAACCCATACATACCACTATCGCCTACTCAACATGGATTCAGACCTCACCACTCAACCACAACATTACTCACTAACCTCACGCAGCACATCATAGATGGCATCAACTCCAGACGACCAGCTCAACGTACACTATTAGCAAGAATAAACATTAGTAAAGCATTTGATGCTATCCCACGCTTCCCTCTCATAAACAAAATACTCAACACAAACATGCACAATAACACTAAAAGATGGCTGAACAATTATCTTTCAGGAAGATACTCACATGTCACATTTAATGGCAAGTCATCCAAAAACAAGCCACCCATTAACAGGTCAGAAATCAGCCTGAGCAGATCGGATCGAGTTTACTTAGCACGATTCCGATGTGAACATCACCCCAACTTACGGACATATAAACACAGACTAGATAACTTCACAGGCGACACCTGCCACCTGTGCCAGGACACACCACAAACAATTGAAAACATTATGACAGACTGTACCGCTCTAGCACAACAACGAACACAACACAACATCACTAGTGCGCTGAACCTCTGGTCCACTCCGGAGAGGGCGATCGGTTACCTGCGTGCCGCCGGCTTGCTCGATCAGGGTGGACTGATCTGCTAAACAACAACAACAACAACAACATAATCTGGGCGCAGAGGACGGTCTTCCATCCAACTACTACCCAGACCCAATGTCGCTTAACTTCGCTGATCTCCGGGAAGCGGTGTTACGACATCGGCCACGACGTAGCCCATATATATATGTATATATATATATCACACACACACACACACACACACACACACACACACACACATATATATATATATATATATATATATATATATATATATATATATATATATATATATATATATACACAAATTCAAAACAACAGGATCAAGCGAATAAAGGCCCTGGCTAATGTTGAAATTATTTGTAAGTTGACTAATGGCAGACTCAATAATATTTCTATTAACAATGTTGCTTGAGTTGACATTCCTGGGGGTTGGCATCCCATGGTTG